>CAUYON010079002.1:0-45051 GCA_963573935.1 Arctocebus calabarensis
CCTCAAGGGCCCCAGGTTTGCCTTATAGTGGAGCACCATGAGAGAAAATTTCTTTTGGACACTGGAGCAACCTTTTCTGTACTTCTCTCTAATCCTGGTCTTTTATCTCCCAAATCCATAACTATACAGGGGGTGTCTGGACAGTCGGTTACCAGATTTTTCTCCCAGCCTCTAAGCTGTAATTGGGATGACTTGCTGTTCTCTCATGCCTCCCTAAATGATTGCTGTTCTCTGATGCCTCCCTGAAAGTCCTGCTCCCCGTTTGGGGAGGGACATACTAACTAAAACAGGAACGTTCCCCTTCTGGAGATCTAGTCATGATCAAAACTCTTCCCTCTAATTCACCTTCCCTGACCCCAACTTGGGAAGACCCCTTTCCTGTTATCTTGTCTTCTTCTACTGTTAAACTTATAGGAGTCGATTCCTGCATACGTCATTCACAAGTAAAGTCCTGGAAACCTCCATCTTCTACAGTGGCAAGCAATGAAGACAGCCAACCACAGACCACTGACACTTGTGAGCCAAAAGAAAGTTTGAAGTTATTATTTAGGAAACAGCAAGAAGAACCCTACTATGGTTTTCTTTTAGCATCATTGAATAAGTGCTTCTGACCTGACGCTGTTCTACCTTTGCCTATTACTAAATACACTAATCAGATTCATGTTTTCCAGAAATTTCATCAAGTCACATGCGATAAAGATAGTTCCAGTCCATGAACCCCTGTATGACTCTCCTTGGAGAAACCCCAACTGCCCCCTTCTATCATCGCCCAATTCAGCAGGAAGCAGTTAGATCAAGTCTTTGCCCCTTTTCCCTAACAGCAGTTGGAGTTTCTACTCAGAGAGGGAGAATTGATGCAGGACAGTTGGTGCCCTAGCCAGCTCAGGGGGGCTGGCGGATCTTCTGCCTCCTCCTTGGCAGTGTTGGTGGTGTGGCAGCCAGTTGAAGAGCCAGTGGGCTGAATGACAGGCAAGGAGAGGGACCTCCAACCTCCACCAGAGGCTCCAATTGCCAAAAAGGCTGGACAACTGCTGAGGAGACACCTGTGCCTTGGTGTCTCCTTCACTTCACACTTAGGACTAAATGTGGAACCCCCATCTCCCATGCCTAGGTCAATTTCTTGTGAATTTCCTAGGCCTCAATTCCATGAATGGACTGTATTCATTCATTGAAACATTCATTCACCTTGCCCCTGGCGGAAGGGACTGTATTCCTCGTTTCCTGGCCAAGGAACCCATACACCTATATATACCCTGAGACTAAAGGCCTAAAGGAGGAGATGGGGAAAGACCGGGAGAGAAACGGAGAGAGCTTCTCTCTCCCAATAGAATTCTCTCCCTCTACCAAGAGCCTTAGTGTTTTCTGTACTCTTTTCTGTGAAGAAATTCTGTCTTACCACTAGGGTAATGTAATGAAGAATAATAAAATACATGTTAATTGAAAAAAAAAAAAAAAAGAATACCAATAACAGGTCCAAATGCTGAACTCCTCACATACCCTTCTAAAGTGGCATGAAATAATTATCTAATGATATGTTCACATATTGAAATTCTATCGCGATGAGAATAATTTTTTTTTTTTTTTTTTGGCCAGGGCTGGGTTTGAACCCTCCACCTCTGGTATATGGGGCTGGAGCACTACTCTTTTGAGCCACAGGTGCCACCCGAAAATGAAAAATTTTTGATGCACAATATCGATGAATCTCAGAAACAATATTGAACAAAGTAGACCAGATAAAAGACCATACTTTAGGCTTCATTTACCTGAATTTCAAACATACATATTTATCTATGACATTAGAAATCAGAATGGCGATCACCCTCGGCAACAGCGGAATGGATTATAAATGTAAGAGGCATAGGGGGCCTTCTGAGGGCAGGTAATAGTCTTTTATTTAAATTGGAATATGGGTGCTAAAGTGTGTTTCTGAAAATTTATTGAACTATTTAAATTATAATCTGTGCACTTTTCTGTACTTTATAAAATTTACAACAAAAACAAAAACAACTCAAGCTCTGCTCTTTCCCTCCATTTGGAAAACATGAGGTCTGTTTTTACTAAAATAACAAACACAACATGCAGAAGGGTTCGTGTAGTACTTGCTATTTTAATCAACTTTTCTTTTCTATTTTTGTTTTTCATTCCCTGGATTTAAAGCTGCAATTCATTCCTTTAACTGATTTCTGATTAGATATGTTTTTCCCTGGCATTGAGGTTTCTTTTGTATCCCTGTCTGCCTTTCACACCCGTCTCCTACTAGGTCTCTGGCCCTCTGGGCAGGCAGCCTATTCCTCCATTTTTCCACCCACCGCCAATCAGTGCACCCTCAGTTCTCCGGCTTGCCATTGTCGTCGCAAAGTGCAGCTTTCAGAGCTCGCCATGTTGGCAGCCTTCAATGTTTCTCCCTGGGGTTTTGCAATCTCATTCCTGTGATGGCCCCACGGCCTGCCAGGCCTGGGTCTTTTCCAGCACCTCTCCTGTGCAAGGTTTCCTCCCCCAGTATTGTCCACCAGGTTTGTATTATTATGATTATGGCTAATGGGCTTTCCATCCCTCAGCTGTCAAAAGCTCTTTCTCTGCACTTTATCCCCACTGTCTTTTAATTCTCACTTTTTAACTGAAAGCAAAACAAAACAAGAGGTTTATAATCACCTCCATTTAAATTTGGAGTGGAAAAAAAAAAAGAAAAGACAAAAAAGAAAAAAAAGAAAAGAAAAATTGGCAGGATCTGAGTGCTATTGAAAGCCTCAGCTGCCTGTTGGCTTTTCCTGTTTTGTTCTATTTTCCTCTTTACTCCCTTCCTCAAACTGCCCTCCCCTTCCCGTATCCTGGAGCCTGAGAACTGTCCACGTGGTGATAGCTTTCAATACCACTTACCTGAGTCATTTAACCACAGGTTTCAACCTCTGGTTGGTAGCAGCTTGGTGCACCATTAAATCAGTGGTCTTGTCACAGCACCAGAAAGAGTTGGAGATCTATTAAATTCAAAATAATTGTTTTGGAAAGCATGATTGCATGCTGTACCCACTAGTGTAGTCATTGTTAAGAGAGTATTAATCTGTTTTTTTTTTTTTTTCCCCTGCAACCAACTGTTTTGCAAAACTTTGTAATGTGGCATATTCCATTACCCCAGGGCCAGTCTTTAGATAAGAGCTTCCCATAAAAGAAGGTATAATATGTTTCTCATACTTTAAAGTAATCAGGAAAATATACATTCAAATGTACAGGGAAATGGAGGCTTATAACTGGATTTAAGTGTCTCTTTTGCCTGCAGCTAACTATCTAAGCCTCCTTATAAAGGAAAATGCCTTGGCCAATGTCCAGAATTTGGGGGAAGGGCAATTTTAAGAACAATTATGGTAGGCAACTTCTAATAGGACTCCAACAACCTTATTTCTTAGAAATCACAACCTGTGCCTGCCCTCCACTATGATTGGGGAGTAGTGAACTGTTTTTAATGAATAAAAGTATAAAAAAGATAAAATGTCACTTATAAAATGAAGTTTCTAAGAGACAATGTCTTCTTTCCTTGGTCACCCTCTTTGGCTTTCTTGCCTACTTGCTTTGAGAGAAACTGCTGCCATGTCATGAGCTGCCTTGTGGAAAGTCCACATGGTTAGGAACTGTCCCAGGGTTTACAGCAAACTGGGGGACTGAGGCCTCATTCCAGTGGTCCTGGAGGAACTGAATCCTGCCAACAATAATATGCATGAATTTAGACTTGTGTCTGCCCCAGTAAAGCCCAACCAGATAATGTGATGCCGTCTTCTAAGACACCTAGAGCCAGAGGGCTCAACTAATCCACACACAGATTCCTAATCTACAGAAGCTATGAGGTCAGGCTTGTTCCTTGTTTAAAGTCACTAAATATTGAGACATTTTTATATATTAATAGATTACCATTACAATAATAGCAATAATAAAACTTGTTACTATTGTTTGCATGGTACTTTGTAGCTTGACATTCTTTTTAAAATATATTACCTCATTTTGCCTTCACAGAAAACTGAGGTAAGTATTATTATTTCCACTCTTTCTTTAGACAAGAAAATGAAGCTCAAAAATACTAAGTAGGTTGCCAGTGTTCACCTGGCTTGTAAAGTGGCCGAGTTTGTTTCGGAACACTAAGTGATAACCCTAAACCTTGTGTTCTTTTGGAAGGAAAAGCACTTTGTATACTGTAAAATTTATTATAAATCAATGTTGAAAATGTCAAAGAGTACAGACATTAGAATTTCTACCAACAGGGCTTCATGTTTAGAATGCAATATTCTGAAACTTTTGATAATGCAAATTTCTTGGAGAATGCACTACTTTTAATCCCATCAATTCCTGGCATCTCAATGTTAAGGAACCAGCTCATATAAATGGAAGAAGAGGCAAAGAAAGAATTTAAAAAAGCCTTAGCTTTTCTAATAATGATAAAAGGCAAGTAAAGATCCAAAAAGTTTGGGGAAACTATGACATATCTTACAGCTTAAAGACAGGTAACATTTCTAAATATTTTCTAATAATAACTCTATTTAAATGATACCATAAATACTCAGAAATAATAATATAAATTAATAACGAACTAGAATGTACTGCTATAAAAACTTCAGGGATAATTATTTCCATACAGAATTGGAAATTCATTCTGTCTATCTTTGTCTCTGTCTTTCTCAAACACACATGCACACACACCCCACACTCATAGAGTAACAGCACACAGTGGAAATTAAAAAATATTTTTGGAGCTGAACCTGAAGTGTTTGTTTCAGAAGGGTATATATTGATAATAAACTACAGGAATGTATTGCATTATTTTGTTTTATTCAAAATGTCTTATGTTTCTTAAGATAATGCATTCCATAGATGTAGATTTAATAATCACCATGGCAACCAAAATACAAATCTTCCTTTGTATAGCCCTTGTATTATTTTAAATACATTTAATCTTTATAACCCACAGAGCGTTGATAGCTTGAAACTTTGTCTTTTATTCACTCTTAGATTAATTTAAGAACAGAGAGTTTTTTCTTTAGAAATGGAGATTGGGAGCTCTATCAGTTTCCCATTTCTACTGGAACATATTATCACAAAGTTAGTGGCTTAAAATAACATAAATGTATTATCTTACTGTTCAAAATGTCAGAAGTCTACATGGGGTCAGTAGGGCTACTTTCCTTCTTGAAGCTCTGCTGATGAATTGGTTTTCCTGCCTTTTTCAGTCTCTAGAGGCCACTGCTCTCCTAGGCTTTTAGTCCCTTCCTAAATTGCCAAAGCCTGGAGTATAGCATGTTGAAATCTCTCTCTCACTCTCTGATCTCTACTTCCATCATCTTATTTCCTACTTTTACTCTCCTGCCTCTTAATTATAAGGACCCTTTTGATCACATTCATGGCCGCCTGAATAATTTAGGATCACCTTCCCATCCCCAAAGCTCTAACTTAATTGTACACATAAAGTCTTTTTGCCATGTAAGTAACAATAGACAGGTTCTAGGGATTAGAACATGGACATCATTGAGGGCCCTTGTTCTAACTACCATGGGACTTAATTTAGTTTGGAGAGAAAACTAAAAAAATAAAAGAAGTCCAAGAGAAAGCCTTCTAATATGAGAACCCATAGGGTTTATTATGTTTGGGAAGAAAACAGAGGGTAATGTTTTCTTTTAATTACCTGTTCACCATAATGACAGGATGTATATGCTATACCACTCAATTTAATCCCCAGTTTTGAATGTGGGGTCTGGTGGGAGGTGTTTGCACCATGAGGGTGGATCCCCCATGAGTGGCTTGGTACTCTCAGTAACTAATGGTTCCTTCATCAATTTACAGGAGAGCTGGTTGTTTAAAAGAGCCTGACACCACCTCCTCCCTCACTTGCTCTTGTCCTCACTATGTGACATGCCTGCTCCCTCTTCACCTTCCACCTTGGTTGGAAACTCCCTGAATCAATCACCAGAAGTAGATGCTGGTGCATTGCTTCTTATAGTTCCATGGTTCCAAAGAACCATAAGCCAAATAAACCTCTTTTCTTGATAAATTACCCAAGCTTTCAGGTATTTTCTATAGCTATTCAAAATGGACTACCACGGGCTCATTGATAATTCAATGTCACATCTTCACATCCTCAGTGTCATATGCCGTCATCTTCTCTTCAAGGAAGTAGCAAAACAAGTATTACGTTATTTCTGCCATCTACAATCCATTCAGCACCATGCTTGGCACTCAGCATTTGATGCTGAGTATATTTTCCTGTAGAGGCATTTGAATGCCCTGCTAGTCCTCAAAAAGCTTTGCCACCTTAGTCTTGATTTAATATTATATAGCCTATTTGACTTTAACTAATTGCTTGGATGAGATAGCAAACTGGAAAAATGCAAAGGATTTGTTACATACAGAGAGACAAAGTGGGAGAGGACTCCCAGATCACACATTTCCTTCCCTCTTCTCAGGCTGGGTAACTGAATTCTCTGATAAAGGAAAAAATTAACTAAGTAGAATAACCAAACTTACAAAACCATGTTTCTGACTCAATTTTTTTTCCACCTTATAACTTTGTTGACTTCTAGTAAATAACAACAAAAGCCTATTTATAAATAGGCTATATTTTTTCCCTCAGAAATAATAACTTAATGATTTACAAGAAAGAATTCAGAATTTATTGACAATCTGTTCTAATAAAGGTAGATTCTTTAACACAGAAGACAAGGAAAGGAATTTACTTTTACTTATTTGTTTGTTTATTTGTTTATTTACTTATTTATTTGAGACAGAGTCTTACTTTGTCACTCTCGGTAAAGTGGCATGGTGTCACAGCTCATAGCAACCCAGTCTCCTGGGCTTAAGGGATTCTTTTGCATCAGTCTCCCAAGTAGATGGGACTACAGACCCCCGCCACGGCGCCTGGCTAGTTTTTTTTTTTTCAGAGACAGAGAGGGAGTTTCTCACTCTTGTTTCTACTGGTCTCGAACTTGTGAGCTCAAGCAATCCACCAGACTTAGCACCCCAAGTGCTGGGATTGCAGGCATGAACTACCATGCCCGGCAAAGAAAGGAATTAAAAAAAGAGAGAGAAACGTTTAAAGGTAAGAGCTGATGCTTTTCCTGAAGGATCTCATTGTTGTCAAAAAAGTTTATCTGTTAATAATAGCGTAATGTTAAAGAATCAAGAAAGAAAAAAAAAATTACTCAGAAAACCATTGTTATTCTTATTTTGGTGTTTTATGATTAAATACAGAAAGTCAGAAAATCTAAGGCATTCCAAATTCTACCATTAACTTATGTGTAACCTTAAGCAAGTTAATTAATATCTTGGGGTTTATTCTTTTTGTAATTCCATGTTAAAATTTATAATTTCACTAAGAAATGCAGGTGACTCACTAGGGTTAGCTCTTTAGAATGTTTTTGTCCTGGGTTCATGCTGTTTAAAAACAACAACACGAAAAGGTACTTTTCTGCTTTATTTTAAATTTAAATCAGAGAATAATACAAGTTTGAATATAGGCTATTCTCAAATACTTCAAAAATAACTTCTTTCTTTTATTTTAAATTAATACATTTTATAGTTATTTAATCAGAGGCCTATTGAGTGCCAAGGATGTGCCTAACCCCCTGCCAATGTTGGAGATATACAGTGGGATGTAGGCTGGACTTCAAAGAATAAAAACAGAAATATTGGTTGTTATCAGAAAATATTCTCAGAAAACACAAAACTTATCTAAGATAATACTAGAAATTTTAGAGTCAGCCACTTCTTGAATGTAGAAGCATTAGCTTTTTCCAACATGCCAACATTTTCCCCTAGATCATTTTTTCAACCATCCACCAGTTAACAGAGGGTACTTTCAACCCAGTCTCAGTATCAATTTCTTATTCAACTTCTTCTTTATATTCATCATAACTCGTTTGCTTTATTTAGAGCACTTACTACATGCTGGGCATTTTTGTAATTACTGTATAAATATTAAATCATTTGATTTTTTATTATGAATGTATTTTTTTCTTTCTTTTTTTTTAGAGACAGAGTCTCACTTTATCGCCCTTTGTAGAGTGCCATGGCATCACAGCTCACAGCAACCTCCAGCTCTATGGGCTTAGGCGATTCTCTTGCCTCTGCCTCCCAAGTAGCTGGGACTACAGGTGCCCGCCACAACACCTAGCTATTTTTTTGTTGCAGTTTGGCTGGGGCTGGGTTTGAACCCACCACCCTAGGTATATGGGGCTGGCACCCTACTCACTGAGCCACAGAATGTATATTTTTATTCATGTTTATCTGCAACTTTCCCACCATAGCCACTAAAAAGTCCTAAAAAAAAACAGAGAAACAAACTATGTCTGCATTGAGTGTATTAAGTAAAACCTAAGGGAGATTTTGGAGAGTAAGAGAAATCATATTTGTTCAAATGTCTAATCTTTCTGCATCAACTCTGTGATAGTTACACCTATAGATTTTTATATTATTTTCCAAGCATCTAGTATGGTACTTGGCACAGTATCTAGACATTACATATTTGTTCTTTAAATAAATGATAACATAAAAGGATTTTTAATACATTTAAAGTCATGTACATCAGAGATATAGGGTTATGTTCTTGAAATAAAGTACAGATTACTTAATAATATATTGGGTTATCCTTTGAAATTGCCTAACAGTAATAGTCATATAATAAACAATCACTAAATATATTTTCAAAATGGGTAAACATCAGAAACACAGTCTTTAGGATTGATGTACTTGCAATCTGGTTGAAATATTGACCCATATTCTACCCCACTGTAATGAATACCATGATATACTACCTGGCTAACTTTTCATAATTTAAGGATTTATTCATCCAGTTGCACAGTGTGGTGCTGCTGCCAGCACACAGCCTTAAGCTTTTTGTACTTTTTAAGAATTGCCTCAGGAAGAGAGTGACCTCTGCTGAAATTTCAAACTCTTTCCAGGGCAGCTGTCAACCCATAGCTGGTCAACATCACAATGCAAGAAACAGGACTCCTTGCAGTTCTTGGGGAAACTCTGAATGGTTATCCTACTCTTACCCTTCTCAAGCAGATAGAGGCTTCCTTTGTACTTGAATCATAGCTTGTCTTCTCTCTCTGGCTAATCCTAAATTCTTTCTCCCAAGTTTTTAGATGGTGACTCCAAGAGTATTTTCTAAACATTCTCTGGCTAACAAATTTTCACAGAAGATTTTATGCTTTTGTTTATGGGTGACAGGAGTATTCAGAGAAAGTGGAATCTCAGATAAGATTTTGCAGGTGGATCAATCACTTACCACTCAGCTGGCAATAAGGGACCTATTACTGGTTGTACTGGAGCAGAGATTGTTCCTGGTGGAAAGGATAGGCAAAATTCTCATCACCCTCGAACTGGGGCATTATGATGGTTTAAGCAAGTGCATTAGTTGTTTTTATGTTTAGGAAGGTAAGAACTAAGAGGTTCGGAACTTGTCACTATAAGAACAGTGGAACTGCTAATCTTGATTGCTAACCCTGATTGCTTTGGAAAAAAAAAACAAATACAGGAGAGCAATTAAGCAGTGATTAGAGGCTAAGTGTTGTTCACTGTTTGGAACGGTAAGTAGCCTGAGGTTAGAAGATACATGAATATGAATAATGTTTGGGAAGGCAGGGACAAAAACACTGGGAGTAGAAGCTTGAAAGAGACTGCACTTTCAGGTATCAGTTTGCATTGTCTTCCAATGGTGCCTCTGCTATCACCACTCTCCTATAAAAAGTATTTAATCCACCAATGGGAATTCTACTGTCACTTCACAGGCCACTTGGAAGAAAAAGTAGTATACGAATGGGTCCTTACCTATACTTGCAGGAGTTCCACAACTCATACAATATACCACCCTACCCAGAAGCTGTCAAACTGATAGAGTAATGAAACTACCAGTTTAGCACACACAGCAGGCCTCCCACCTTTGGGATAATACCTTGAGAATACACAGAGAGTCATCCTCCAGGAGGTGGTGTGTACTTTAAAGCATAGGACCCGCAACCCAGGCATGCCCCTGTTACTGTTACTCCATTTGTCAGAGATAAGATTTCTGATTTATTCGTATTACCTTTGCAATAAGAAATTGAAGCCTCTGAAATTAAAGGATCCCGATTTCCAAATGGAGACTATTGCTGAGAGAAAACACCAGATCTTATGGAAATACAAACTACAATTTCTACTTTGGTACTTGAGATGTCATGAAGAATGAGCGTTCAGGAATTAGAGCAACTATCTTTGCAGGGGTAAGTCATCCCACTCTTAAAAAAAGAGGCAGGGCTACTGCAATTTGTGTAATTGTCAAAACCAGAGCCGAATACGCGAATTAGGCACTCACAAGTGATTTACTTAAGTGCTTCTTTATACTTCCTTGCCCAATTTTCATTATAATTAGACAAAGCCAATGATCCAGGCCTACACAGGATATGGTGAAGAGGAGCTGAGATCTCTCAAGAATATGGTAAACCAGCGAGAGCCGTGAAGGTACAAACTGAGGGTGGGAGGAATATAAATGGGTATCAGGGGACGGAGACTGGATCTGTCGCAACCGTGACATCCTATTAACCTTTCTTACAGTTTTTTCCAGTAATTGTGGGACATCTGCTTTTATAACTTGATTGAAGAGAACCTCAAAGACACACTCCCATTCTCAGGCTTTCCTTAACTAAGGATTTTTCAGGGTAGACACATTAGTAACTTTTACCCTTGATCCACTTCTGAAGGGATTTCAGCTTCAAAGCTCTGTACATAGATTGTAAGGCCTTTATTGAAATTGCATCACAGCGTAACACTTTCCTCCACCAAATTCTGTTTTCTTTCTTTACCTTCCACAGATGGACAACTGCCAAAGCACTTCTCTATGGAATCTTCAGAACACTAACCTCTGTTTCAGAGTCTTCTTCCTAAAAGACTCAATAAACCACAATTCTCAATCATATAAATTACTCACTCACACCCTCCCCACAGGCCATTCCTAAGACTTAGTGCCACTGACCTCTATTGAGGTTCATGTTTTTTTTTACATAGAATCTTACTCTATTACCCTGGCTACCGTGCCTTGATGTCAACCTAGTTCACAGCCACTCAGACCCCTGGGCGAAAGTGATCCTTCTACTTTAGCCTCCTAAGTAGATGAGACTACAGGTGCCTGCCATGATGCCTGGATAAACTTTTTTTTTTTTAATTTCAGATTATTATGGGGTACATAAAATTGGGGTATGTAGATTGCTTTGGTAAGGTTAAAATCAGAATTGCAGGTGTGTCCTTCACCCAAGAAGTGTGCAATATTTCTGTGCAATGTACCCAGCGAGTGGGAACTCTATCACCTTTGGGTTTGAATATTCTTTTCTCTTCATGCAAATGCTCTCCAACCTGCTGATTACATTACGTATATAGAGACTGCATAGCTTGTAAGGCCAAAATGTTTACTTTTTGGTCCTTTACCAATCTGACAATCTATGATTTAGGTAACACACTTTCCATAGTCTACTGATACTACCACAGATGGGAAGTATCAGCTTAACATTCTCTTTTCATTTTATTTTGTTCTTCTATGAGTTTTTGTGTTTTAATCCTGTTTTTGAGTTAAAATGATTAGACATCTCCTTTTCCAAGTCCTTAACAACTCAAAGTACTTCTGTCATTAATCATGCATTTGAATAATAGTATTGATTTAACATCAACTTTTAAACAAAGAAAAGTGCTTTCTGTCTGTCTGTCCCAATCCTCCCCTGAGTGAGATGTACAACACAGAGATGTGTATGAAGGAGAAATAATAAAATAACCAGTTTGAATGCTTCTGAGACCTATTAGCATAAACCATCAGAACTCGACTTTATGTTTGCTAAACTGTTTTAGACAAGATAATTACATTAAAGTGTTTGGTATTTCCAAGTTACTGCATAATGTCATGAGTCTTGGATGATTTAGTCTGGTTGTGCTCCTGATAGCGAAATCAATGAAAATGCGCTGAAATTAAAGGGAAAGATTTTGTAAGAAGTATATGGGAGGTCTGGGTAGAACTTCATCTTGTTCTGGATTGTGGAAAGATTTTGCTGTAGGTTACCAGTGAAAGCAGCATGAGGAAAGTTTTAGTGTTGCTCTATTAGTTACAAGAGTTAGAGGGTAACAGAGAACAGTTTAAGGAATGGAATTCATTACAATCATACTTGTGATTAAGAACTAAAACAAGAAATGGAAATCAGTTAGTGACTGAGTAATTTGTTACCTCTCTTTCTTATAATATCTCATTCTGTCATATGCTTTCTTCTCCTAATGCTCTGAGCATTAGAAGGCATTTTTCAATACTTTGGGTATTTTTTTCCTGCTGTGTATCATTGGGTTTACTCATGGTTTCTGCCTCTTTGTGACTGTGGCTTGTAAACTCACAACTCCACAAGTTTTCCTAATGGATTGCTCTATTCCCTTCTTTAATTTATGTTTAGGCTTCTAATGGTCTTTATTTTTCTTCTCCTCTCATTTTTCTCTTACAAAATCTCATTGACAATTTGACTGTCCTAGGTAATTATGTCACCCTAGCACACATCTTACAAGGTCACTCAGTTTATTAAGTGGCAGTTCTGATTGTGCCCTTTGAAACATGAAATGATACATCTGCTATGATTGAAGGTCTTCATAGGGTTTTTTCTGAACAAGAAACGAAAGACAGGAAACTGTAAACACAACACTCCCAGGTTCCTCACACCAAAACAGTATTTCGACTTGGTTTCCCCTAATAGTAGAACCGAAAAGAAAAGCTTGTATACAGAGTGTTTATTTGTGGCAGAACATACAGGGAGTGGGAATGAAGGACATGGAGGGATGATACACAGAAGAAAGAAAAACCAATGTAAATTTACGTGATAGGCTTGGCCATTGCTATGGGTGATTGGAAGCTCCATTGCCTGGGACTTTCTGAGTTGCTTTATGAAATGCATCTATAAATCATCTATCCATCTTCTTTACTGGGTCATGGATGGCTCTGTGAGCATTAACATCCCACACTGTGGAGTTACACATAAGTGAGTAAACAGCAGACTTTGCAGGTGTTCTTTGCCACAAGGTAAGACGAGATCCAGATCGGGAAGTGGGAGGTCTGTAGTACAGGACAAGGTGAAGCACACCATCTGGCTGCATCTGTGCAAGTTGCTAGAGAATGTGGCCAAGATGGTTTTGAAATGGTACACAGGAAAAGTGCAAACCAATTGGTTAATATGTTCTGTTCATAGAATAGAACATATTAACCTTGACCCTAGAATAACCATGTGTCCTCTCTCTTTATTCTTCCTGCTATGACTTTAGTTAGACTGCATCAATTCTTGCCAAGAATGTTTTAATCTGCCCTCTGATTTATCCAGTTACCATCTATTCACCATGACATCCCCAGAATATATAAAACCTTGCATTGTTATTATTATTGTTGTTGTTAATATTGTTGTACCTGTAATTCCTAAATAGATCCTTATTCTCTTTACGAAACAAGAGTTACACCTTTGCAAGTTACATAATGAACTCACTGCCTGCCTCTTGTTTCTACCTAGTTCTTCTTCTCTTCCCAGAATATCCTAATCTTGTTTCAAAATAGTGCAAATGTCACTTCCTCTCCAAAACACACTCAGATTCTTTTGTTATCTGCTGCATCCCAGTTAATATATGCTACATATGAAAAAAATCTATCTTTCCATTAGGCTACAAACTTATTTTGACAAGGGACCAGATATTATTTTTATAGGTTCTGGCATTATGTGTATCTTAGAGTATGTGTTAATAATATACACTAAAAAATAATTTAAAATAAATTAAGGGCCATTGTTCTTTTAACTTGTGTACTTTGATGTGACTCTTAACTTTTCTTACCATAGTAGTTTCTGTGTAACTAGTCTATGTTGGTCCAGATGGTTATAACTACCTTCCTTTGCTTTAGATTATCTAAAAGAAGTAAATATAGTAATCTATGTCTTCACAGCAATGAATCATGAGGCATAATACAGAGAAGAAAGAAAAGCCAAAGTAAATTTATGTGATGGGCTTGGCCATTGCCATGGGTGATTGGAACCTCTATACCTGGGACCTTTTTCTTTTTCTTTCTTTTTTTCTTTTTTTTTGAGACAGAGTCTCACTTTGTCCCCCTTGGTGGAGTGCTGTGGTGTCACAGCTCACAGCTACCTCAAACTCTGGGCTCAAGCAATTCTCTTGCCTCAGCCTTCCTAGAAGCTGGGACTACAGGCACCCGCCACACACCCGGCTATTTTTTGTTTGGTGGTCCTGGGCCAGGCTTGAATCCACTAGCCTTGGTATACTTGGCCAGTGCCCTTCTCACAGAGCTAGGGGCACCAAGCCTTGCCTGGGACTTCCTGAGCTGCTTTATGAAATGTGTCTCAGAACTCAAAACCTCCCTGGTTTTGTGGGTGCGTTATTCTGCTTAGCAAGTTGAGCTGCATTTAATACATTCCTTTTTAAAAATGGTTTGGAGCAAGTGTTGATTTTTATGTGAATCTCAATTCTTAGCAAACTAAATAAATTAGAAGCACTTTAACATATTTTGATGTATATGTTAACAGCTAAACCTGTCAATGCCACTCTGGGTTTGTATGAGAAATAGTATCAGAAACATCATTATAATAATGAATAATAATCTCTAGTTTGTATGTGTACATATATATATATATGAGTGGGTGAACATATTCCCACAATGGAAGTATGACAATAATTATAATAGATTCTGATTACTAATTAATTACTTTAAAAATGCAGTTCAAATTCACCTTCATATATAGAAGGTTTCTAATTAAAACATTTTTCTCCTGAAAAGAGAATAACAACTGGCTGTTTCCTAATTTAGTGAGCTCTATATCACTGAAGTTTGTTCAAAGAATATGTTTAGTTGATGAGCCCATATACCTAATCTGGAATCCTACCTCTGCAGCTTTAGACGAGTCATTTTTCTGCTTTAATTCTCAGTTACCTCCTCTGAAAAACAGTAATAGTATCTTCATCAAATGATACAAAAATAAAAAATAAAGTATATGAAAATTCCTAAAACATCAAAGTATTCAGTAATAATGTAACTATTATTAGTATTATCAGTATCGATTAATAGTAAAAGAGAATAGGTATTTATTAGAATATTTGTTAGAATATTTACAAGCATTAGTTGTTTAATTAAACAACATCAGTGTCCCCAATCCCATGAGTGCTAGGGATACATAAACCATGTAACTTTTCTGCCGAGTTACAAGTCATTGAGAGAAGTAGAAGGGGAAGAAAAGACTATAAGATTAAAATCATAGAAGATACAAAGTTTTAAAAAACAAATTGGAAATATACTAAGATTCGTGAAACCCTCAGGTGAGCTTATATTCTATCTATTCTCAAGGTTCCATGAACCTGTGATGATAAATGATTTAGAAAATTCTAAGAAATAAACTCTCTATTTTATTTATCTTTTTACCTTAAAGTTGTTATTTGTTTTTATTTGGGTAAATACTAGAATTATCTAACATCGTGGAGTCTGCCCAACCAATCAAAAAGAAAACTTTAGATTTCAGATAGACAGATGGCGTAGGATACAACTGCATCTAAAGGATAATTTATGCTAATTTATGCATTAGTCTTTTCCAAGGGTGTACTCAAAATATCGGAGTATTATACACAAGCTAAAATGAGATTTAAGAAAGTAAAGGCAGGGCAGATAAGGTAAAAGAAAAGAAATTCATGAATATGCATGTCTGAAATGAATACATCTTAAGCCTCCAATTCTGAATCTGAGAGAAAGCATTGCTTTTGTTACTTCCTTATGAGCTGAGTAGATAAGATGTGACTGTATTGCTTAACAAGGGGAATGGTGTCTTGGTCACTTTAAAGTGTTAACCAAATTGCTTCAGAACTGATTAGTTGAATTATATCCATATAAGTCAAGCATGAACATAATCCAGTCTAGACAATTATCAATGTAGAGTTATGTATCCTATTTGTGATGTTCCTAAAACAGATTCCAAGATGAAATCACTGATATTTGAGATGAGATAGGATGGCAACTCTTCCAAAATTTTCATCAAAGTTCATAGTTATGTTAGGGATGCCTCAACAGGTAACGGGAGTAAATTTCAGGAATTTTCCCAGAACATTGACTCTAGTTAATTTTCTTTGCCAAGAAAAGTACATGCAAATGATTTGTTTTCTTTGAGAAATCAAGCTTGAGGGAGAGTGAGATAAACTAATAAGCACCCCAATCTCTTTTTATTGATCCATTTTTTTAATAATTACATCTTATCTTCGAAAGTACACAAGATGACATATGGAGTGTTCAAAATCAATAACACTACGGATATGAAAGTAAACAGTTTGAGCTGACTTTTGTATTTTTATGAGAGAGGTGAAAACTTTATTAAAGGGAAGCACATATGGGAATGGGATATTAGATATTAACAACACCACTATTCTTAGTCAAGTATCTCAATATATCAGGTAAGAAAGAGGACGTCTTATTTTTAGCATTCATAAAACATAATACACAAAAATACATACACCCACATATATATGTATATATGTGTATACACACATATAAATATACATAAAAACACAAACATATGTGTCTGTGTTTAAAAATAAACGTTACTTTTTCTCCCCAAAGGAATTATATAGGTTTCTGGTTAAAGGGATTAATAGACTAAATTGAAATCCTATCTCTGGGACTCTTCTAACCTTTCTTATACTTTACTACTTTGGAAGTGAGCAATTTATATCATTTAACATTTGGATTTGAAAATTAATAATTAAGGATTAATCATAAACAGGATAAAACCTCTGAAATGTGTTTCTAAACCTGAATAGACATACTGAAGCCAAATATAATATAATAATAGGGAAATAACACTAAATACATCTGTCAGACAGTGAATAGTTAAGACCATCTTTTGGCTTTGTATCAATCCTAATGCACTGTGTCCTGGTATAAAGATGAGAAGTACATAGATTCTTTCAGGAAAAGAAAAATACAGAGGAGGTTAGATAGATCTACTGCAACCAAATATGTCTTTTAAAAGGTTGCAAACTGAGGAGAGATTAAAAAGAACTGAGTAGTCAACAGCATAACATGCTCCTAGACATAAGGATAAGAGGTGTTATAATGGTCACAGATTATATTTTGGGACAGCGTAGTAGGTAAATAAATATGAAGTTGTCCTAGGTTCCTAACATAGTGGCGTGAATCACAATGTCTGTATAAAAGGTAAATTTACAGTATCATCAAGGCACACAACAATGCATTCAAATATGCACTCAGCACATACCTGTTTTGCATCTGCTCCAATTCTCTATTTCAGTCTCTATAGTAGAGGCTAGTAATAAAGGTGTGAGATGACAAGTTTATTTTTACCCTCACCGACCATACATTTGACAGTAAAGACAGAAAAAAATAAAATTGTCAAACAATATAAATTGTTATAAGTCTAGCTAAGTATTGGGAAGAGGAAGACAAAAGCCTGAAATGGAAAATAATGACAATAAGCCTTAGGTGGACAGAGTTAGCAAGGGGCACTTCTTACAAGGTAGCATGACCAATTCTCTATGCACAGTGTAGGAGAGCTGGTCTTTGAACCCACAGGAGATAAATGTTTCACGTAGGAAGATGGAAAATGCAAAGGCTCTGAGGCAACAGAGTAGAGCCTAAATAATGCTTATGAAAAATGCCCTACCCCGATTTCCTTTACATGCCAGAATATTCATTTTCTAGCCTTTGTGATATTTGCTAAAAATTCTCAGATGCTCCCTTTCCTGGATATCATTATCTTTGGTCAGAAATGAAGCCCCAAGTGAGCATTCAGTTGACATCCTTAGAACATCACTTTATGTCTTATTAAAATAGAAAATGAGCATATACAGCAACCACACCTGATTAGAACATGATAACCAGCAACTCAGACTCCTCAGGAATGAAGGCCTAGATCTGTCAATGTTCAAGTCCAGGAGGATGAGGCAACAGGATATTTGTTGGAGAGAGCTAAGGGGTTTCAATAATGACATTGGAAGAACATCAGCATGGGCTGTAGTTTGTTCCACCAACCTGCCTCTTGTACATTATTCCAGATTGTTGGGAGTAGTGTTGGAGAAGCTGTGATTGTGTAGGATAAACTTAATATGAGAAGCCAATAGATTTCACATGTTCCGTGGAATATACACTTGTACTGCCCACATCCCCTTGATTTGGCTGGTATACCCTCATTGGAGATGCTGTTACATGTTGACTGCTAGCAAGTCATGACTATTCCTGAAGAACAGCCCTTAAACAAATGGAATCAACCTCACCTGAGAAGTACCTCCCCTCTCGCCTAACAGTGGAAACATAGTATATGACTGACCAAGTACAAAAGGCTGGCCCCATTGCCTTGGGGTGGGACTAACACTGTGGTACAATTTGTGTCCAGAATTTTTGTGGGATTATTCAGAAGACTGTCTTCATCTGAGACTATTTTTGGTAAACATTTTTCCTGATCTTTATAATTCCCTTATATATTTCACTGTTAAGCTCTTCTCCAGTAAGTGACTTGATCCTGAACACCCATCCTAGGTTCTTTTGCAGGGAACCAAACTGAAGACAGCATGTTCTGAGAAACAAGCATGTGATGGGTCAAGTGAGACTGGAAAAAATAGGCTGAAGCCAGATTATTCAGAAATAGGATAATCCTTTTAAGTTTCATTTTGTGAGCAATAGACATAATAAAAAGATTTTGGGTAGGGGAGGAAGGAGGAGGTAGAATACCTTTTATTAAACGCACGCACACACACACACACACACATACTATTTGTTCCTTTTAGTAGAGAATTGAGTTGAGTTTGATGAGTAAGTGGTGTCTGAACAAAAATACGGTACAATGACTAGAAAACAAAGTTTGGAGGGTCTGAGCTTCCATTTTTGATTGACAGATGCCTATGTTTGGGCTTCATCTTACTATTCCATCCCTTTCTTTTCTTTTTGTGCCTTTATCAGAGAAGTGAATTTCTTGCAGGGAGCTTATAGATAGGTCCATTTTTTTTTTTTAAAGTCACTCAGTCATTCTATGTCTTTGCTTGGAGAATTAGCCCCTTTACATTCAATATGATTACTGATAGGTATAAATTCTCTATGCCATTTTTTATTTTATGGTTTTTACACTGTTAGTCCTCTCCTCTTTCATTTCTTCCTTCCTGTCTTCCTCTATGTAAACTTGATTTTATCTGGTAGTATGTTTTAATTCTTGCCTTGTACTTTTTGATTTGTGGTTGTTAGGAAACTTTCAAACAACATCTTATAACCAATTGCTTTAGACTGTTGACAGCTTAACCTTGGGATTACAAATAAAGGAAAACAAACAAGCAAAGAGAAAATTAAAAAATACTCTACAGCTTAACAGCACCCAAACGTCAAGGTTTTGACTATCTATTGTCTCTATTTATACCTTTTTATAACATCTATCTCTTAAAAAGTTGTTGCATTTATTATTTTCAAAACATTTTATCAGTTGCATTTTTCAACTTCAAAACTTTTGCTTGATTTAAAAAATTATTTGACTGTCTTTATTAAATTTCTCTGATAGATTTTTAAATTCTTTCTCTGTGTTATTTCGAAGTTAATTATATTTCCTCAAGACAACTATTGGAAATCCTCTGTCTGAATTGTCACAAATCTCCATTATTCTGGGATTAGTCACTGGTGACATAATTTAGTCCATTTGGTAAGGTCATGTTTTTGTAATGTTCTTTATGCTTTTGGACATTTGCAGACATCTGTACATTGAGGAATTAGGTGCTCATTCCAATCCTTTCAGTCTAGGATTTTTTGGTACCTGTCCGTCTTGAGAGAGTTTTTCATGTATTCAAAGGGGATTGACTGTTTGATCTAATCCTGTGGTCACTATTGCCATGTTAACCCTAGGGAGTTTCTTAAGCCCAGGAAAGCAGAAACTCTTGAAGACTCTTAGATACTCAGACTTAGTAGACTTGGTTAAGGTAAAGGAGAATTCCCTGAATTATGAGGCAAAGTCTCTTTCCCTCTTCCCTTTCTTTACCACAATCAGAAGGAGTCTCTGTCCATATTGGGCTACTTGGAGTTTGGGGGGGGGGGTGACACGAGCAATCCTGTGGCCACTAAAGCTGGATGTTCTGGGTGGCACCTGAAGCACAGAGTGTCCCAGACCAGCACAGTACTGGAACTTGTCCTGAGAGGTCAAAGACTGAAAATAAAAGATTATTCCAAAATGTTAAAGAAAGGAAATGTAGTCCAGGTTCTGTGTGGGCAATAGTGGCCTTTACTCCCCTCCGGGTGAGCTGAGTTTGAGAAAGAAGTCAGCCTGTGGGTTCAGGTGGATGGAAATTTAAAAGGTCAGAAGGGCAGGGATTAGCATATTCACACTTTCGTGGGTGAGACAGCTCTATTTGGGTGGGCCCATTTCACTCTATAAGCCCAAGGCCCACAGCACTACTGCCAGGCTACTGCTTATTACTATTCAAGGCCCAAGGGCATTTTGGTCAGCATGTGGTAAATCCTGCCAGGACTGAGTCCTTTTCAATCATGGCAGTGTACTCCTTTCTGGCCCAGAGTGGTTAGAAACACCATATAGGAGCTAAAGTTTGGAATCTTAGACGATAGGAACCTACTTAGTGCTTTATTTTGCTGTGACTAAGGTGGTATTCAAATTATTATATACTTTTCCCTCTTCTTTCTGAAAACCACAAACTCTGCAGGGTGCCTCATCAAGCTGTACTGCCAGACAGTGAGGAATCAGTTGATGAAGGCACTTCCTTGGCCACCAAAGCTGGTTTTGCATCAAGGCTCATGTAGTCTGAGTCTACTTCTGTCACAAATAGTGTGACCTGAGTCTTGCCCAAGGACTAGTCCTTGTGACCTGACTGTCACTCATGTCATTCAAATTGATTTCAGACCCCAAACCACTTTATCAGAGAGTGGAGGAGCCACCTTGAATGGCTCCTACTATGGCTGAGGATTCTCTTCCAGCCTAGAGCTGGTGCAAATATTTGTTCTGTAGTGCTTAAAGAATTCCGTCCTGTGTTTTGTTCTCCTGTGATAGACAGCAGTGAGTTGTAATACAAAGTCACACACTCACTTCACTCTGTGTCCCCTAAGTACAGATTCTTTCTCTCTGCTGTGCTCCCAAGAATGGAGGATAGATTTTGTTGGCAATATAAGACTGCCTCTCATGGCTTCTTCAATGCCTCTTCCCTTGATATTATGTTAAAACCATATACTGTGATTGGCCACTTGATTTTTTGCTTCTTATGAGTGAACAATTGTTCAATTTAATGCTCCTGGAGGAAGACAATCACGGGAGGGGTTTATCCAGCCATCTTGCTCTACCATCTCTCTCAGAATGATTTTATCTTATAAAACTTTTGTACAACAAACTTTGCAAAAGCAATAAACCATCAGGGAACAAATACAGACACAGAAAGGGAGAGATTTTCTAGAGCAGATTTATGATGTATTAAATATTAAAGGGATAATCTCTATTGCTTTATAGTTTAAGCAGCAATAAATGGGTGTTAAGATTGATTAAATGCTTGTACTTTATTTCAATATTTAATTTGCTTAAAACTGTTTATGGAAAGAAGAGGTAAGAGGAATAGAAAAGCCTTTATCAAGGAGAATTTCTTTTTCCACTAGATATCCTTGAAGGTGATATATTTGTACCTCTGAATATTTTGAATTAGGTGGTTTTTGTTAGTAAGTAAAAAATCAGAATGTACCCTGCAAACATGGAGCACCCATTTCAGAATTAGATTCATTTGAAGTTTGGTATTATCATATTTTGGAATCATGGCCTTAAATAATTTGCTTAATTTTTTTAAATTTTCTATCTAACCATCTGTAAAATTATTGTAAAAATCAAAGAAACAAAGTTAAGTGTGTGCCTTTATGTGTGAGTTATTACAAAAGTCTTAAGATACACAAAAATCGAGAAATGTAAAATCTATACATGCAGAAATAAATGAAGCCCTTTCCCAGCAATACTGATGAGGCAAGCAAGTTGAAGCTTGCACAGGCAACTCAGAAAGGATGCTATTGACTGTATTTTCTTAGAAGAAAAAACATGGACCATTACACAGTCTGTTTCAGAACTTACATGGTGACGTGTGTGTGTGTGTGTGTGTACACACACTTAACTAACAAGTTAAATCAAGTACACTTCTAAGCATACAGTCTGACATACAGTGAAACATCAATGCATGCCAGTGCATATAATTACTATTGAAGATAAAATTAATTGAGGAATTACTATGTGGTAGGCCTGCCCCTAGTTCTTTGCTAGATTAAAACATTATGTCTTCTAAAATTTTATGCAAATATTACCTTTATTCCTTCATTTATACATGAGGCCTAGAGACATACATAACTTACCTAAAGACATAAATCACTTGCCCACAGTTTATGTTCTTTGGAATGAGCTAGAACCCAGAAAATTTGTTTCCGAAGTCCATGCATATAACTATTATGAAAAACTGCATCAGAATAATTATTAGATGAATGCAAGCATGAGTGAGTAAAAGCATGACAGATTGATTCACGAAGTAACAAATATTTGGAGGGTTTCTTGGTGACCAAAAAAAGAAATCTCTTGTCAGTGGTTATCAACTTGTGGGTCGCAACCCAGAGGAACTATATTAAAGGGCTGTGGCATTAGGAAGGTTGAGAACTACTGTCTTATATCATGAAAAATATCTGGAGATCAGATTTTCAAATAATTATTTTGAAGGTTTCTTTTATTAATTTTATTTTTAAATATTTGGACTATTGTGCTAGGCACAATCTGGGCTAAGAAAATAATTGTAGAGGTAATTTACTTTAGGAATCTTGAGAACGTGTATGATGTTATCAAATTTCACTGTCCATTAGGCAATAGATTGTTATAATTAACGGTAAACTTATTGATATTTTCCCATAATGTATCTCTGAGGATTAGGTTTCTATAGAATAACATTGGAAATCCTATCTGTTGCACTGAATAACAAAATGTATGGTCTCATAAACAGAGCAACAAGTAAGGAACATTATTATCCATTCCTCAAATGTGAGGATTATGCAAATAGTAACCATGTTTTTCTTCTAAAATATCTTCCACGAGCTTCCAAATCCTAGCTAATTTTCTTCTGAAACACATTAAAAAAATATATTTAAAGACATCATCTGTTTTGTTTGCCCTTTTTGAATACCAGCTGTCTTGGTCCGTTTGTGCTGCTAAAACAAAATATCACAGACAGGGTAATTTATAAAGAACAGAACTTTATTTTCTCACAGTTCCAGAGGCTGGGAAGTCCAAGATGTCAGTACCAGCAAGTCTGGGTGTCTGGTGAGGGCTGCTCTCTTCTTCCAAGACAGCTTCTTACTGATGCATCCTCCAGAGGAGAAATACTATATCCTCAACAAGGCAAAAGATAGAAGAGCAAACAAGCTGAACTTTGGGTGAAGCCTCTTTTATAAGAGCCTTTATCCCATTCACGATGAAGGACCCCTTGTGGCCTGTCTCTTAAAGGCCCCATCTCTTATTACTATTGATGCAGGACAAGGTGGCCCTGGCAGTGCTGATGCTGTGGCGGATGGAGGCACCAGCTTGCGAGAAGGGCTGGATAGAGGGGGGAAGACACTGGCGCCTTGCTGTCTCCTTCCCATGCTTTTCTGGCTAATCCATTTCATGGATGGTGCCTTGCTATCTCCTCCTAGTGCACTGCTGACTGGCCAATGTCATGTCAGTTTCCAGGGCCTAAGTCTTCATTGGATAGCTGGCTGTAACTGATGAAGACCCACGCCCTAAGAGTTCCAGCAAAACAACCCCCTGGGACTATATATATAAACTCCTGAGCAGAGAGCTCAAACAGAGACCTCTGCTGGACCTGGGAGAGGGAGCAGGAGAGCTTATGCCTCTCCTGGGTCCTCTCTGCCAGGAGGTTTGGTTCTTATAATTGTTATAATTCTCGTTTTCCATAAATAAATCCTGACTTACTACTGATCCTGTGGTTCATCAATTCATGCGTTGAATTGCCAAGACCAAGAACCCAAAATTCCGGTATCACTATCATATTGGCAATACCTTAATCTTGGGAGGGAACACATTCAATTCTTAGCACCAGCCATGCTTAGAAATGACATACACAATTATAAAAATTTTGTCCTCTATAATTGTACTTGGGGAAAGCGAATCCCTTTCTTCCACCAAGCACACATGGCATAGAGAATTACTTTTTACTGATTACGTTGTATGGCTTAATATTAAAATTATTGACATAATATGGACTATTATTTTATTAATCGTATGCTTCTTATATGGCTAGTGTAAGTAGTAGTATTATATTTTGCTCTATAATATGTAGGATATGAATGATTATTATTTCTATGGATGAAGAAACAGAGATGATACAAAACTGGGATTTGTCATTTTACCTTTTTTAAAAAGCACCACAAACTCTTTATTACAGCTTTTGCTGTACTCAGCTTCTAGGCCAATCAGCTCCTTTTGGAGTACTTGTGAAAACTAAGCCATGGGAAGGAGCATGCATCTGTGATAATAGGAAGACATCCCTTGATGATGATTTTCTCAGATTGCCATCCAATTGTTTTTGAGTAAACTTTGTGAGAAGAGTATGAGGGACCAGAAGGCTTTGGATCCTCTGTTATTGCAAAATTGTTCTAAGAGATCCCCGCCCCCACCCTGAAAAAGCCCATGTTTGGCTAGGAGACAGAATATGGGCTATCTCTTATGGCTAGAAGCTAAGCTTGAAGACTTTCACTTCATTCATGGATATGGAAAGTTCCTGATACTTATACCTTAGCGTTCTTATCTGTGAGCCACATTGTGCTAAAATAGTGCTATAAATTGGAATGTGATTGGGCTTCTTAGTCAATTGTACTTATCTAGAGAAGAAAACAATCTTTGCATATATTTAGGAAAAAATTAGTTTTTCAAATTGGGACAAGTCACCTGCAAAAGTTAGGCTTTTATCCTCCCATAGGAATTGGGAAACCAAAAAGTTATCTCCTTAAATGCTTGCTTTGGAAGAGTTGGCTTCAAGGTCCTTGAGGAGAAATTTCTGGCATATTTTCTCAGAATGAACTATGGATAAGAAGAAGAAACTAGAACATAAGCTAAATTTCTTTTTCCTCCCTTTTTTGGGGGGGTAGTGGGAGGGTGAGAACTCTGATAATTTACTCTCTTGGCAAATTTCAAATGTACAATAAAATATTATTAATTACACCCACCATAGAACTTGCTCTTCTGTTACTGAAGTTTGTTGAACATCTCATTTTATTCATGTACTATTTTCTGGACTTCATTGAGTTGTCTATCTGTATAGTTCATTGATATTCCTTAAAATAATAATTTTGCATTCTTTATTGGGTAATTCATAGATCTTCATTTGTTTGGGGATGGTTACTAAAAATGTATTGTGTTCTTTTAGTAGTGCCAAATTTCTTTGTTTTCTTATGGTCCTGGAAGTTTTGTGTTGCTTTCTTTTAAGAAGTAGTCACATGCTTCAGTCTTTACTAGCTGTTTTGGGAAGAAAAGTATCTTTACCATTCAGCCCAGGCAGGGATTTTAAGGCTTCCTCAGAATTTTTTGATAGTTATACCTGTTTCACCACTTTTGTACTCCTTTTAGGGATGGGGTTATACACCTTTCTCAATCCTGCAAAGCCAAGCTGGGTTTTGGAGGTTTTCCATTTGTTTTCTTTTGGACAGTAGCTGAAAATGTTTAGGACTGTGTGCCTTCTACCAATCCTGTAAAGTCAAGCCGGCTTACGTGTGCATGTGCTTCAAAGACTCACATTTGTCACTGGGGCAGGAGGTTCCCATGGGGAGCCAGCCATGGATAGAAGAGTGGTACAGAGCTTTGAGGGCTTCCTTTGGCCGTTTGAGATTTTCCACAGGTGAAGCATCCCATGTAGTCTGTGGACTGGCCCCCTGATAGAATACATAAAGGGTTTATTTAGTGGGACATGCAGTCCTTTGTTGAGTTCTCAGCCCTGTGAGTCTCTACCTCTCTTGATCTCAGCCTCTCCAAGCCACTCAGTCATGCTGATCCTCTCATTAGTCCGTGTGATACTGAAAAGAGGTGGGCCTCTTGTGAAGCACCCTGTACAGCTGAGGAAGTCAGGCACTTATTACATTCTCACTTTCCCTGAGGGAGTAATCAGAGGCCAAAAGTCTCTCTTAACACTGATCTCTACAGCCTGAGAAAAAAGTGGCATGGTTAAAGCATGATCTTCTTACCCTCTTCAATAAGTCTATTCTCAGATTATTTTGAGACAGAGTCTCAAGCTGTTACCCTGGATAGAGTGCTATTTTTTGTTTGTTTGCTTTAATGATATGCTGTAACTTCTGTATTGGACTCCTGGACTCCAAAAATCTATTCTGACCTATGGGTGTTATCAAAATTGGTACATTGTGAAAAGATGAAGGAAGAAAACTTTTGCACAACTTCTGTTCTGTCGTTTTTAATGTCACTTCTGATAAGTTAGATTTCTTAATCCTAAAAACCACAACTCAAGCTACTGGCTTTACCTATTAACCCAACTTTCAGGAACCAAACAGGTAATTGTCAGGTCTTTTTAGATCAGGAAGAAGGTGAATTGTGAGGTCTATATACCGTCCAGGTTAGATTTGGTTATTTATAGGCTAATACATAACCACTTAGAAAAGAAATAATTTTTTTTCTAAGAAACAATATTAGTTCAACCAAGAACAGGTTATCATAGACCAGCTTCATTTTCTTTTATAATTGGTGAGACAATATTTTGTAATAGCAAGAGAAGACTGGAAAATGAGAAATGTAACCACTGTGTGATATTATTTATACAGGAAGCAAAGCATTATGCTTATATTTTATATTTTATTGTTTCATTCATTTCTTTCAATAAATAAGCCACCGCATAAACTATCACTACAAAATCAAATATGAGGAAGCTTAGTGTGGACAGATAAAGTGGTTTTTTTCCTGATGTAATTCAGCTCATAAAACAGCACAGTAGGAATTCAAACACAAATTTCAAATGGATATTAATGTCTTATTTATATAAGCCAGTCATTTTCACATGCCTATCCCCTTCAAGATATACCGCAGAACTCTCTATTATTCTTGTTCTTTCTGAAAGATCAATATGATTCAGGTTTTGTGATTGAGAGAAAAACAATACTATGATAACATCAACCTCATGATTTTTTGAGAGGACTATTACTTCATAGTTGACCCATACTTGCCTAGATATTTGTCTACAGACAGACACACATACACACACAAACTTTTAAAAGTTATTTTAGTTAGATAATAGTTTTATTTTAAAAAATAAGACTAATCAAAATGTCCTTCCAAAATGAATTGGATCAAAACACCTTAGAGAGCCTATGAACTTAATTCGCACTTCAAATGGTATCTATTATAAAGATAAGGGTAGCTCTTATTATTAGAACTGTTAAAAGTCTCATATGAATTACTTCATTTATTCACATAGTATCCTTTTGAGGTAAGTTATTTGCCCCATTATTTTTTTCTACAATCCAAACTATGACATGTTAAGTATTAACATTAGGGAGTCAGAATTCCAGCCTCAGTAGTGTGACTGTGGAATGCATACTTTTAGCCTCTCAATATGTTTAAATCACTCATATAACTTTTTAGTAACTTTTAAAATTACTTTTGGATGTGATTTAAGTTGCAACTCTAGCTTTTCTTTCTATATTTTGTTCCTAAAACATTATATAAATATCAAGGTCAAGGAAAGCCTTTTTAAATTTTACGGATTTTCTTCAGGGACCCAGCACAAAACATCAGTGTCAAGTTTTGTTCTCTCTAGTATCTTAAGCCATATGGCATCTTTCATCTTTTCGATGTATGTTACTGTCAAAATAATATGTTTTATACTTCAGTTTGCAGAGTACCTTTTATAGAAATGTTATAAAAATTGATTTTTCTTAAGAAGTATCATTTAATTAAATGGTTTATCAAAAGAAAAAAAAGGCATCTCAAATTTTCTTAAACCTTCAAATCTCTCTATTAAAAAGCTGAATCCATTTTTCCCCTGGGATCCTTTCATTTGTTTATTATTTTTTAACTTCATCATGAAATTAACATTATATTCTTGGAAGACAAGTCTTTCTTCTGATAGCTTTATTAATAGGTCATCATTTGAATTGTTCAGAGTCTTATATATTCAGAAATTATTTCGGTACTGTGCATATGTTAAAACATATAACTTTTATACATTATAGCCTGTTAACATCCTTTGAATTATATTTACATACTATAAATTTATTTATTTAATATTTTTTTTCAAACACAACTCACCTACTATATAATTCATCCACTTAACATGTACATAGGTATATTAAAAGTTGTGTTGATTGCCCCAATTGATTTTAGGATATTTTAATTACTCCACAAGGAAACTTTGCATCATTTAGTGATCATTTCCCACAAAGCCCTTTCCCCTCAGTCCAATGTAACCGTTAATCCACCTTCACTATCTAGAGATTTGTTTATTCAGAACATTTTATGTAAAAAATTCATGCAACATATGTTCCTTTATTACTGACACCTGTCACTGAGCATGTCTTTAGGGTTTACACATGATGCAACATACATTAGTCCCTTATTAATATTTTACTACAGAATAATATTACATTATATGGATATACCAAATTTTATTTATTCTTTCATTGGCTGGCGGATATATTTGTTTACATTTTTGGCAGTTACCAGTAATACTGCTCTTATCATCACCAACAAATTTTTGTGTGGATATGTTTTTATTTCTTTGGGGTATATATCTAGCAGTGGTATTCAGGAACTGCCAAACAGTTTTACATAATATATAAATACTATGTATTTACATATATATTATGTAAAATAACATAGCTGTTATACACATCATTAGTGTATAAAAGTTCCAATTTGTCCACATTTTTGTCAGCACTTGTTATCTCTCTTTTTTGTTCTGGTCATCCTAGTAGGTGTAAGGGACTGCAATTTTGATATCCATTTATCTGGTGACTAATGATATAGAACACCTTTTAAAATGTTTATTGGCCACTCATATCTTCCTTTGGAGAAATGCTTATTTAGATACTTTGCCTATTTTAAAAATTGCATTATTTGTCCCTTATATTATTGTGTCATAATAATTATTGACATATTCCAGATGCAAGTCTCTTATTAGATACAGAATATATAATTTATTTCCTTTCTATGAGTTATATTTTCACTTTCTTAATGATATCTTTTGATGTGAAAAAAATTTAATTTTGATAATGTTCACCTAATTCTTTTTTTGTTGCTTGTGGTTTTGATCATCTTTCAATGATAACATTTCAATTTAAGATCATGAAGATTTTCACCTATGTTTTATTCTGAAATCATCTCAGCTCTTATATATATGTGATATACTTCATATTAATTTGTGTAGATCCTCTATATAAACTGTCCAACTTCATTCCTTCAACTGTAGATAGGAAGTTCTCCCAGAAGCCTTTGTTGGAAAGATAATTCTTTACCTATTGAATTATCTTGGCACTCTTTTCAAAAATCAATTGACTATAAGTGGAAGTGTCTATTTCTGGACTCTCAATTTTATTTCATTGATTTTTATATCAACCCTTAGGCCAGTATCACAATGTCTTGATTACTGTAGCTTTTTGGAAAATTTTAAAAGTGGAAAATATGGGTCTTCCTTTTTTTTTTTCCTTACTCTTCAACATTGAGAAATTGACTCTTTCATAGTTACAAAACGTCTCTATTTCCAGACATATTTTTAATTTTAAATTAATATTTCTGATACTAGACCAGACAACTCACCTTTCTTGTCATTATTCTTTCCATGATCTACACTTCTCTATCATTTTACTTTCATTCTACTAATATATTTTAATTAAAACTTTTCCCTGCAATCAGTATAGAATTAGCTGTTAATTTCTTAATCCAGTATGAAAATCTCTGCATTTGACTTGATTATTTAATCCATTCACATTTAATTTAATAATAATATGATTGGATTTACTTTTAAAAAATTTTTATTTCTTATATGCCTAATGCTATTTTTGTTTCAATTTCTCTTTTACTACTTTCCTTTACATGAAGTGACTTTTTTTCTAGTGAAACATTTAAATTGTTTTTTAAATTTTCTTAGTGGATATATATATATATCTATATCTATCTATATCTATATATATAGATAGATAGATAGATCTTAACTTACCAGAATTTATTTCTAATTTATACTAACAGTTTTGTAAGAGATAGAACTACTACTCCCATGAAGGTCTATTTCTCCTTCTACTTTGTATTATTAATTATTGCACATTATATCTGTATATGTTAGAAGCTCAGTATCAGTGTTGCTTATAAATTTTGTATCTATTAAGATGAGAAAAGAAAAGAGAAAATTATATGCACAATTTGTTCTATTTGTATTTTTAATTACCGTTTCTGATTCTCTTCATTTGTTCCTTTGAGTTCAAACTACCTTCTAGTGTCATTTTATGGTTTTTGTTATTATTTTATTTCAGAATATCATAATAATAATAGTACTAATTAGTATAATAGTACTAATGTTTTGATAACATAAATTACTTTTGTGGGGTTTGAGTCAAAGTCATAAGTGTGCCCATTACCAAGGTAGCATGTAGTGTACCTGCCAGGTATGAATTTAATCCCCTTCCACCCACTTGATTTCTGATGAGTTTTAATGCCATATTTGCAGATGAGTGTTGATCAGTTAGTTCCAATTTAATAGTGAGTACATGTGGTGTTTGTTTTTCTATTCTTACAGTTCTTTGCTTAGAAGAATGGTCCTCAGTTTTATCCAGGTTGTTATAAAAGTATTAGTTCACCACGTTTTTAAATGGCTGAGGAGTACTTCAGAGTATACATATACCACATTTTATTAATCTACTCATGCCATGATGGGAACTTAGGTAGGTTCCATAACTTTTCAATTATGAATTGTGCTGCAATAAACATTTGAGTACATAAGTGTATTTGATAAAATGCCTTTTTGTCTTTGAATAAATACCCAATAGTGGGATTGATAGATGAAATGGTAGGTCTACTTTTATTTCTGTAAGGGATCGCTATACTATTTTCAACAAAGGTACTAGTTTGATGTCCCACCAGCAGTATATAAGCATTACTTTCTCTGTGCACTCACTCTAGCATATGTTGTCAAAAGGTCTTGTAATCAAATCATGTGAGGGACATCAAATATCCAGAAAATAGATTTGGACTTGACACACAGGGAAAGGAATCCCTTTGAAGCAGTGTTTATGTAGTAGAAAATACTCTGTAATTACAGAAATAGACATAACCTTGAATGTTGAGTTGCATTTGCTAAAAGTCACAGACAGTCTCTATGTTTTTAAAACATGCCAGTCTCACAAAATTATTGTCAGTATCTTTTTCTTCTGAGACATCAGTGTGTATCAATTAGTTTTATATTAACACTGCAAGGTTTAATAGGTAGGCATCCCCCACCAAAAGACTCTTTCTAATCTCGCTTTCAAATAAGGCACTGAGACCAACTTTGGAAGGGCCTTAACGATTTGCTTTCTTTGGGGTTTTGTTTTGTTTTTGATACTTTGTAGAGTTTTTGTTTTTTTTTTTCCTAGATGGATCTTTACTAACTTTTCAACTGTGTTCTCCTCTTTATTGTCTTTATTTTTCTTATTGAATCTGTGTTCATATTAAATGTCATCCAAGAAAAGACATTGTTCCTGTTCCAAAAGGATTAATCAACCCTTTCCCAAAACAGCTGTCTCCAGTCATATGAACTGCATAGGAGAAATTGAAAAATGACTTTTTATAAAATAATGCCCTGAAGAATTTCTCCACTAATCTGTTTTCTCTCCCTACTTTATTTCAGATTTTTTTTTTGATGATGATGATGAAGATGAAGATGAAGATGATGTGTTTTCCTCTTTTATTTAGTCATAAGCTCTTTATAGAACACCTCCTAGTCTTCAAGCTCTATAATCCTGGCTGAGCAAAAAGTTGGGTAAGTGATTCAGCTGTCATATTCAAGGGTCTTAACGTTTTATATGTGTCATGTAGGAGAAAATATGGCCAAGTTCAGGCAAATAAGAACAATGATCTATTCTCTCTATAGGATTTTCCTACTTCTAATCCTCTCATCCTTCAACTTTATTTTTAGTGCCTCTCCTTGAGTGAGTGCTATAAACTAGTTTCTTGATTCCTAAAAAAATGCTTGGAAGACTTTTTCTACAAAACCTTCTTGGAACTGCTCCATCACATGCTAACTTCTACCAGTTTCACATTCTTTGCATTTATACTTAATACTTTCTTTTTACCATTGTTCTTGGTATTTGCCATCTTAAGTCAACAATGAGTTTCTGGATAATGGAAATAAAGATATTTATTGTTCCTCTTCACTTCATATGCCTGGTTCCTAACACACCACTAGACGCTTAATCAGATGCAGTAAATGCTGATTGATTTGCTATCTTAGATTGATTTTGCTAACTTGATTTTCTTGATAAGAAGTTATTTAGGTTATTGGGTTTTGTAGCTTACAAAATATAGAAGATATAAATCTGAATTTCAACTAGAGCAATAAGATAATGTTCTTGTTTCTGTACAATGGAGACAGATTCTATTTGTGGGATACTGAATCAATAAGTCATCAAGTGGCTGTTGGAATAAAACTTTATCTTTCCAGAGTATTATTATAGCTCACAAATATGAACATATAATTCATAAATAAAGGGAATAAGTAAATTGAAGTATATTCATACAATACAATATGATACAGTAATAAAGACATAGGAATTAGCTCTAGGTATATATAAACACAGCTGAGTATTTGCAGCATAACATTGAGTAGAACAAAGAGGTTCCTAATAAAATGTGTTCAGTATGATATGATATGTATATACAAATAATACATTAAAATATATAGTATGTGTGAGAACATGCATTTGTAAATATCATGCATATACAATTAAAGTATTAAGACATTAATGGAAGGGAAAACAGTAATTCCATTGTATTAATTATATTTAGGAAGGAAAGAAAATAAGATAGACATTGTGGGTATTTATTTATTTATTTATTTAGAGACAGAATCTCTAAATATGTTGCCCTTGGTAGAATGCTGTGGCATCACAGCTCACAGCGACCTCAAACTCTTGGGCTAACGTGATTCTCTTCCTTCAACCTCCTAAGTAGCTGGGACTACATGAACCCACTATAATGCCAGGCTAGTTTTTGTTGCAGTTGTCATTGTTGTTTATCTTGTCACCCTTGGTGTCTGTGGCTGGTGCCATAACCACTGTCCTACAGGTGCCAAACCCATTGTGGGGATATTAAACTTTATTTGTAACACAAAATTTATTTTTTTAAAGTGAAGCAAATACATAAAATGTTATCATTTTAAAAATAATTTTGTTAATCTATATTTGAGTATGTGGGCTTCAGCTATATTATTTTCAATATCCCTGGATACCTATAATAATCAAATTTAAATATGTAATATGCATATGTAATAAAATAATATAAACATGTTCAAATGTATGAACGCAAATACGTAAAATTTAATACAAGTATATATATGCACACACATATAGATTCATAGAAAAATGAGCAGAAGATACAGAGTTCCTATACACTTACCTCAAGTGGCTCCCAGCATTGAGAGTCATTTTCCTGTTATTTTCATACACGCATAGCCTACCTCCTTCTCTATAAGCACCTCTAGAGTGCTGATTTGTTACGAATGATGGATGTACATTGAAACATCATCACCCAAAGCCCATAGTTTTGATTAGTGTTCATCCTTAGTATTTTGCATTCTGAGGGTACAGACAAATGTATAACGTATAATGTGACATGTATCCAACATTATAGTTTCACTGCCATAAAAATTTCAGGGGCACCACCTATATGGCCTAGTTATACATATTCAATTAACCATATTTTACAAATAATAGAGATGTGGTTTGCATTTTGAGCTTACACATGTTAAATAAAGGCTTGATATAGAAGACAGGTTTATCTGACTCCAAAACTAATATGAATTAAACATATATATATGCGTGTGTGTGCATGTGTGTGTAATTTTTTCTCATTCTACAGAAATGTATTGATTAAATTGTAACTACATACCAAGTAATCTAATAGTACTGGTAATAATAATTTTTTAAAAATGACCAAGGATGGGGCCTGATCTGTATCCCCAAGAGATATACAATCTCTCTTAGGCTAATGTTTTTATTTTTGCAGGATAAAAGGACAATTAAAATAGAGTGTAATAAAGCCTACAATAAAGATAAGATATTAGATTTAAAGACTTCTCTGAGAATTTTTTGAAATCATAAGAATAACAAGACATATTATAGTGAATTGTTTGAAAAAAAGAACATGTATGTGTATATGTGTGGGCTTGCACATGTGTCTGAGAATATCAGTATTTTGAGTAAAGACTAATATAATATATCCTTCTTAGTGTTTTTTTTAACTTTATTCCACACAATTTCAACACTAAATATTTTAAGTATTAGAGGATAACATTTATGATTACACTAGTAAAAGAATTAAGACATTTATAATCATTTGTGGCTGATAAAATGCTTTATGTTATAAAATTTATATAAAGTAATAAATAATTCATCTTGCTTACTAAACATCAGTGATTTGGGGTCTCTAGCTTTGGCAAAAATCAATTCCTGCATTAAAATGAAATGAAAAATTTTCAAGTACCAGTAACCAAAACACATAAACTCATTGTATAGTTCACACATTGACATCTGTCTGTGTAATGCACCCTTATTTTTATTTATAAATCATTCATACCTGGTACATAAAGACTCATAACTTAAAAAAGATATTCAGTAACATTATAGGCTGGTTGTGATTTTAATTTTCGTCAACTGAATTTGGACCCTAAGTTAACTTTTGACTGGCAATTATATGTTGTGAAATGTTTCTGCCCCAAACAAAGACTAGAGTACTTTATTTAAACTGGCTTATTCATGCGCTCCATAGATGGATTTGATACACAGTAAAAAAGAAAAAGAATTATATATGTAAATACACCATTGCAGGTGTTACATATATTTCCTCATAAGAATAATTTAGGAAACAAGGATGGCCATAAAGTGTTAGATACATCTGTTTTGCATCAAGATTTTATAATTTTCTTACATGGAATAATTTCTGGAAAAGGAGGGAATCCTAACTTCTGTATATGTATCAGATTGGTTTTAAGAGTACCTTAGCGAATTGAAGAGTTGTTCCTCCCAGTTTGGTGAAATGAAGCCCTGGATTTCCCAACAAACACTCAGCAATACATCATAATTCTGCTGTATTCACGCATGTTACATTGTAAGTGACCTAAAGGGGGTGCACCTGCAGGGGGTGTGGGGCTGGAGCTATAACCAACTCTTCAGGCAGTAATAAAGAATGAAATCAATGGCAAAGTAATGCTAAGTGGTAAATCATACAAATGTGAAAGATAACTGCAAGATTAATTTTTTAGAACTGCACCTTAAATATACATTTTAATTCTACCTTTGGTAAATATTTTGTTGCTGTTGTTTGTTTGTTTTTACCCTAAGACAGAACTCATTCTTTCATGGCTCACTGTCACATCAAACTCCGGGACTCAAGCAATCCTCCTGTCTTGGCCTCTCTCAAGTAGCTGGGATACAGACAAGCACCACTGTGTCAGGAACAGGAGAGTACTTTACTTCTACCCCCTTAACTTTCATTTGCTAGGATGCCCCTTTCTAGGCTCTTCCCAACTTATTCTCCTACCTCAGATCTAGGAAACCACTGATCTCTGTTTTCTTGCCTTTTCCAGGACTTTCTTTGTGCCTAAATTTCATTTGGCATAATGATTGTGAGATTCATCTATGGTGTTAGCTGTATTGGTAGTTTGTTCCTGTTCAGTAACTGAGTGTATTCTGTAGGATGGATATATCATATTTTGTGTGACTGCCATTGTTGATGGTTATGTGTAGCCTCTGCCCCTCACTTCTTCCCATTATGAAGAATGCTACTGATAACATTCACATGCATGCCTCTGTGAATACTCATGTTAACTTCTCTTGGGAATGCCTACAAGTTTCATTACTAGTTCTTATCCTAAATGTGTGCTTAACATTTTAAGTAGCTAACAAACTATTTTTCCTTAGTGGTTGTGCCAGGTGCCATTCCCACTGTATTAGGTGGTAATTCCTACTGTATTTGCTAGGTAACAAAACACCACAGACTGGGTTAAGCAGAAGAAATTTATGTTCTCACAGTTTTGGTGGCTTGATGAACAAGGACAAGGTGTCAGCAGGGTTATCTTTTTCGGATGTGCGCCTTTTTGATTCAGTGATGCTGTCTTCTCCCTGTGGCTTCATATGGTCATACCTCTGTGTGTACCCGTCTCTATCTCAGCCTCTTCTTATAAGGACACTAGATATATTGCATAAGATTAGGATCCCCCCATTTGACTTCATTTTATCTCTATTACCTCTTAAGGTTCTATCACCAAACACATATTCTGAGATACTGGGGTTAGGACTTCAACATATGAATATTAGAGAGACAATTCATCCCATATACCCACCAACAATGCATGAAACTTTCAGTTGTTCTACATTCTCATCAATACCTCATATTGACAGTCTTTTAAATATTTGTTATTTTGCTAGGTTTATAGCCATATCTTGTAGTGTAATTAATTTTCATTTCTCTAATGATTAATGATGTTGATCTTGTTGCCATACACTTATTGACCTCTCTTTACAATTATACATTGTAAAGTGTATAATTATATAATTGTCCATTTACCTTAACCTATTGCCTTCTTCCTATTGAGTTATGAGTTCTTTACATTTTATGTATATAATTCCTTTCTCAGATATATTTTCTTCCAATCTGTAACTGTCATTTCTTTTTTCAATGATATTTTTCAAAGACCAAGATTATTTAATTTTGATTAAATCAAATACATTAGTTTTTGTAGTTTGTGCTTTTTAAGTTCTATGTAAGAAATCTTTCCCTAATTTAAGAACACACACATTTTCTTCTCTCCTTTTTAAATGTATAGTGTGAGCAAAGAATCAATGCTTATTTTATTCCATATAAATAAATCCAGTTATCTCAGTACCATTTATTGAAAAAGCTGTTCTTTCCCATTTGATTGCTTTAGAATTTTTGTTGAAAGTTAATTGACCACATGTGGATGTGTGTGCAGGTCAGTTTCTGTTTCACTGTCCTTTCTTAAATCAAGTAGTTTATGTGTTTAAACATCTTTTATTTCTAAAACTGTTTTGGTTTCACTTTCATTTGCATTTCCATATAAAGTTCAGAATAATTGTCTCTTTTAAAGGCCTAGAAGTGTTATTTTTACAGCAGGCGACCCTCAACTGACCTCTGTTCTGATTCCCTTTCGAATTATCTTGTCATTTTTTTCTCCAGCTACAGTTTCACAGTTTGCCCCTTTCTGCATGTATTTGTCTCTGTGAGTGTGTGTGTGCGGTGATCATTAGAAATGTGACAACTAAAGACCAGCTTTGACACCTGGTCCTTCACCAGTACTCAGTCAACACCTTTTGTTTGAGTGTTTGTTTACATTGTATCTGCTTAACCAAGTGATCCAGTTATAAGTGAAGAAGGCAGGACAGAGATACAGCATATTTATTTGCTCAGGACATCGTTGTCATAGACTAAGAAAAAAAGAACATGAAGGTTTTTCCTTAGCATGGAATAAAGACAGTAAAGGTACAGCAAATGAGTGAACAGGCAGAGAGATGTTTAGGAAAAAAGGATTGGCTCCAGAGCAAATTCAGCAGCAGCAAAATAATTGAATTTGTCAATAGGCAGAACTGGAATCCATTCTATTTCTCCCACCAGCTGACTGTACAGGCTCAAGATGAGTGTGCACTCATGTTCTAATCTGTAAATCAGACATACCGATAATCCACCACCATAGGTGAGTTTTAATTTTATCACGTAATTGAACTTGCTTTGGCAATACTCAACATAGTAAGAGACATAATAGATGTTAATTGACTCAGAAATGCTTGAGTGCTTTAATGATTTGCTTTTGAGGAAATAAATTTTTCTTTGCATACTTTGTTTATATCCATGGTCAACTCAATCACCAATTTGTCCATTTTTATCTCCGAAATATATCTCAAAAGCATCCGTTCCTCTTTGTATGGCCTAACTCTGCCCTAGTTCAATTCACCATTATTATTTTCATAAAACTCTTTCATACATTCTGCCTGTGTCCTGCTTCTATTCTAATGCCCTTTAACTATTTTCCACAAAAGAACTGGAGTGATTTCTTTCTTCTTCATTCCATCCTTCCCTTTCTTGCTTTCTTCCTTTGTTCCTAAAACATCTGTTTGATCATGCCACTCTAACTTTCCATTGTTTTTACACTAAAATAACAACCCTTAGTCAGGGTCTCTCCTAATAGCAACCCTGCAATGTCTTCACTGGTGATGTTGGTTTTTCACGTCATGGCATTCTTCCCACATTCTTTCTCTTAATTCTTTCAGAAGCTGGCCACCTATTGATCCCTCATCTCCTCCTTACCACACCTAGCAGTCTTATTGTTACCTTTTCAGGGACTCATCCTCTGTGTCTAAATTTAATTATAACCCCTTTTTGTCACCCACTATTTTTCTTTTTCACTGCATCCTATTTCATTTCGAGCATGCAATCTCTGTTGTAATCCTATGCAAATTATTGGGCTACTTGTTCATAGTTTGCTTCTTTCCTTAGACTTACAAGTCTGTGAGGGCAGAGACATTGTTTCATTCATCAATGTAAACTAAGCATCTAGCACAGTGGTGACCCCTTTGTAACAATGAAAATACATCCTGCATATCAGATATTTACATTAACATTCATAACAGTAGCAAAATTACAGTTTTGAAATAGCAATGAAGATAATTTTATGTTTGGGGATCACCACAATAGGAGGACCCTGTATTAAAGGGTCATGGCATTAGGAGGCATTAGGAAGGCTGAGAACCACTGATCTAACATAATGCCTCCTAAATTCATTGAAAGAGATGATCTCTAGTGTCAATTTGGACTAACAGATTTGGATTCAGACAAAAATAAAATTATATGCAAGTGTCAAAATTTTTGTTATCAAGTCTGTAGATATAAATTTATATAAAATTTTTTAAATGTAACTTTCAATTTTGAAAAGATATTACATGAAGAGATGCTAAAAGTAAAAAGGAAAAAATATTATACTGTTGACCACCTACAAATACATAGGGAACAAATATTTGACTAGGATTCTTATTGTCTTGCTTTTCCTTTTCAGGTGGTGTAACTATAGGTGTGGTGATCTGAAGTAATGATGAGAAAGACTTCACTATTTGCCAGCAATGTTCTTGATTTTCCACCTAAGGGTTCTTCCTTTGTTCAGTCACAACTATTAAAGGAGGACATTTTCTTCCATGTACTTAGGAACTGATTCTCCTAAAATTAGATCACAAAGAACTCCATACTGATTTGGATATATCATTTGCTTCAAATTTCCTTCCCCTACTGCCTTAGAAGTCAAATCCTTTGTGATGACTTTTTCTATACTTTTCAACCTTCATTTCCACAGACAATTAGTAACATGAAACTGACTCATTCCTTCTTTTCTTCCTCTTGCTTAGTAAATCTCAATGTATAACATCATACATTTATATTTCTCCATGCAGAGTTTAGCTATCACAGCAAACAGGGAATCTGAAGCCTTGGAAAATTACTTTTTCTTTATTATTTTAGAATATTTAAAATCATACAGAAAAAAAAATCCTGACAACTTTGGTGAAACCATTATCACAGAAACAATTGCTGCTTTCATTTATCTCTTTTTATGGGATATAGTTTACTTTTATCCAAAGATACATATATTTATTGTGGGACTTGAGAGTATATTTATTTTCACAGATGGCATAAGAAAATTTCACTAATATCCTGCTGCTAGTCACTGGCTGAGTAAAACATGCCCACATTTAATGATTTCATTGACAATAATGAAGGTTGGGTTTTTAGTGTTCCTTCACAAATTAATAAACCTCTCTATATGTAATAGTCTCCTTCTGGGAAATGTTTGGAATTGTGGGAATGTTTTAATTTAAGAGAAAGTTCACATTAAGAATAAATAATTTTAATAAGTAAGAAATAACTTCCATAATGGGGAAATATCAAATCATTTTAAGAGTTAGCTATTTTCGCTCTTTTTATATAGTAAGATAAGTTTGAAGAGGATATTCAATTAAATTCACTTGATTCAGTAATATCTAACCCTATAGTAGCTTCTCTCTCCTCAAAAGATTCCTGGAGAAGATTCATAAAAAGAAAATATGAAATCAAGATACTACTTCATCATTATTGGGCGCCTAACCTAAATCCTCATCCAGAGCTCTGGTAAACTGTGTTAGAAGATATAAGCTATAAGCTATGGCTCTTATGTGAGACAACAGCCCTAAAGAACACCTGTTGTCCCAAAGCCCAAGGTTGAAACTTTGTATATTACCAGCCTCTGGTTTTCCCTACTGGCAGAAGACTAGCACATATAAATCCACAATTCATGGCTATGCCTCAGTATAGAATAGAGAGTTCTCAAAATGTAAAATACTATGAAGAATGAAACAGCTTTTCATTCTGATTTTTGTTTTTGTTTAGGCCGAGAAACAGTATTATTCAACCCTATCTTTGTACAATATGATACAGGTAATTACTCTATGGCCCATTATAGAGTAGAAATGCTGCTATAATATCCTACAAAGCAAATGCACAATATAGTACTCTAAATAATCCTTTGGGGGACAAACCACAACCTGTTTATTGATCAGGGAGACCAAATTTCTATCTCAGCCAGGCTTACACAAATACGTTCTCACCACGTAACTAAGGGGCCTGAACATGTGCTGAGGGACCCTCCTCACTGGCCTGTAAGCTTTCAGCTAAGAGAGGAATGCTGACGGTAGTTATTCTGGGAAATGATTAATTAAATCCCTTTCCTGGCAGTTCCATTAATATCAACACAACATGGCAGAGATATTGACACAGTGAGAAAACATTGCCTTCAACAATAGGACTTTGTTGACAAAACAGTGCAATGTCTAGACCATTAGCAACAATTTAGGAATCCATCTTCTCCATCAATCTCATTTAGCTTACACACATACACTGAAAATGAGCAGCAGTTAGGCACAGAAAGTGAAGCAGAATATCATTAAATATGAATGCGGGGTGAGTTAGAAATACACTAAAGCAACTCTCTCTCTCTCTCCACACACACACTCTTGGATGTGGAGACAATGTATATTCAACAATATACTGTAATACTTACAGATATTATTTAATGTAGCAACTAACAGAGAATGATTTCATTTACAGATTGTCTACCATGTGCCTGATACTTTACTAATATTATCTTACATCCTCACAAAAGGGTTTAATTGTCCTCATTTTACAATAGAACACATTGCAATTAAAATAATCTATACAACTTACTAAAATTCACACACTTATAAAGAAGTAAAGTTGAGACTAAACTTTTAATTTGTCTTATTCCAAACCTATACCCTTTTAGCACCAGATTCCCTCTTCATTTTCTTTCATTTCTTGAACCCATGGAAATTTTCAGTCATCAACCTCAACTCTCTTCTGTGCCTGAGAACCTGTGAGTTTGGTAATTGAACTATGATTCATTAAATGGTGCCATTTAACCCCATCAGAGGTCCCGCTTAGTTGCTTAGGTGTCCATCTCCTCTGTAAAGACTATTGATTTCTGGAAAGGATTTAATTCACTCATGCCTCATTCTTACAGCACCTAGCAGTTCCAAGTTTATCACAAGTATGTAGAATATGTGGATATAAATGTTTCCAAAGGAATCACACAAAAATAAAATTTTTAAGGGACCGGAAGTCCAGAATTGTCCATTCTGAAGTTAATATACACATATGTGATCTATTCCCTATTTTTAAACCTAATGCCCAAAGTTGCCTAGAAACCACCATCTTTAAAACCTGTAGATCTTTCTCTCAAATATCTTATTTATGAATTTATGTTGCTCTCCCTTCTTTCCATCCTTCTTACCTTCTATTCTTCTTTTCTTTTTTCCTTCCTTCCTCCCTCCTCCCTTCCTTCCTCCCTTCCTTTCTTGCCCTTCCCTTCCATTCTTTTCTTTTTTCTTTCCTTCCCTCCCTCCTTCCTTTCTTCTTTCTCTTCTTCCTTCCCTCCCTCCCTTCCTTACTCTTATTTCCTTCCCTCCTTCTAAAAAGATCTATGTTCAAGTATTTCGAAGTCAATTGCTCAAAAATATGGCAAGACAAGAACAATTATATTGTGGTATGATTGGCATGAAGTTAGAGATGGGCAGGATATAATGAGAACGCTAGAGACTTCCACTATTTTGAGAGGCCAGAAAAGACTGCTTGGAGGAGGCAATTAATGAACTAAGTCCTGAAATACAGGAACGAATGAGGCAGAAGTAAACAGAATGGTGTGTTTTATGTTTTGAGAAAAGAGATAAACATGTTTGAATGATATCTTGAAAGATCATTTAAAAATCAGTTTCCCTTACAAGCAAGGAGTAAGACAAGATGCATTGAGTTCCCTGCAGATTTGTTCCAAGGTATTTCTTTGTTTGCTTTCTTGAGACCATGAATTTGAAGGAGTCAGACACATATTAGGTGTGAAAAGCATTTTTGAACCCACCACAATCAAGCTCAAAATTACAGAGTTAATTCTTACTGCTCAAGTCTAGAGACATTGAAAACAAATTCAGTATCAGTGAGAAATCCAACATGGGTCCTGGTTCATTCACTGGAAATGGCTACTATTCCCAGACTTGGCAACTTGGGTTTGAATATTATCACCTGTGTCACTCACAGGTTATGAGGCCTTAAATAATTTAAACTTCTCTGAGCCCCAGTTTAACCCACTGATAAAAATGAAGACTATAAATGTTCAGTGAAATAATACATTTTACAATACTTAGCATAAGTCCCAACATTTTATATTAAAAAAAAAAAATACCTATTATTGGATGGCACATAAGGCCCAAAGGATTAGGGCGTTGGCCCCATGTACTAGAGGTGGTGGGTTCAAACCCATCCCCGGCCCCCCCCCCAAAAAAAAACAAAAACTGTTTTAGGCTTTAAGATGGCAGCTGAGTAATAGCTTCCTTGCTACTGGATATAGTGAGACTGGGGAGAGAAGAATTCAGGCATCTCTGGCTGGCGAGATCTGCCCAGAAACATCCCTTTGGGGACACAGGGAGACAGCATGAGACTTCTGGACCCCCTGAGGAAGGCAAAAGCAGTGGAGATCTGGCAAGTGCTTGCGTGTGTTCGTTCAGTCTAATCCTGCCGGCAGCTATGGCTACATCAGCAGTGAGATGGCAAACTGGAAAGGCCTTACCTGTGAGCTGTTTGGGTTTCTTTTGGACTTGGCACTCAGCTGAACTGCCTTGGGACAACTGGGGCAAGAGTGTGGGGGTCTTTGTCTGGGGCTCTAGACTGAGCCATCGAGCCAGATGGAGCTACCAGTGATTGGTTGTGGGCTGTGTGGAGCCATTGTAGGGGAACTGCCCTGGCAAGCTCCACCCTCAGGGTAACAGAACAAGCATCGGGCGGGAGCGAGTAATCTAGTGACTGAGCAGCTTAATGGTGGGTACTGAGACGCCTTGCAGCCTTAGCCCTCAGGGACATAGGGTGAGACTGGTTTTGGCATACTAGGTAAGTGGATAGCCACTTAAGGAGTGATCCCAGTGACAAGCACTTTCCTGGGAAAGCTTCTGCTTAGCCCAAGTTAGCAATTTAAAGTACCTTCTAAACAGGCTGAGGAGGATTTAAGCTCTCCACCCTGCAAGGTTTGAGAAATCATTAGAGGCCTCCAGTCTCCATTTTGTTCAGCCGTATCAACATTGTGATTAACATATCATACCCCAGAAAATCACCTCTTGCCCAGACAATATCAGCAAGATATATATACTGCTTTGTTTCTTGGTTTTGTTTTGGTTTGTGGGGTTTTTTTGTTGTTTGTTTGTTTTCGTTATTGTTGTTTTATTTTTAATTTCAACATCTTCCTTAAAGATTTTTCTTTTCTTTTTTTATTTCTTCATTTTTCTAGTTTAAATATAATTTTCCATTGTTGCCTTTTCAACAATTAGACTTCAATTTTGCTAGTGTTTCTACCCATAGTAATTGTTTTTTTCCCAATCGTATCCTGTAAAGTTTTTGGTTTGCTTGTTTTGATTTTATTTATTGCATTTTTGTCTTTCCTCTCTACTTGGTGGAGGTGGGGTACTGTGTCCAAACAGGCTAGAAAAGAGCTGCTGATCTAATCACCCAACCAGGCACCCCCAGAGTTCGGGGGCTCTTAAAGTTGGGTCAAAGTACCCTACTGTACACCTATATTGCTCCTGTCCCCCTCTTTATGTGCCTTTCTACTTTTGGTCAATAGTTGCTTCTACCCACCCCTTCTCCTTCCTCCTTTTTCTTTTCTTTTCTTTCTTTCTTTCTTTCTTTTTTTCTCTCTTTCTTTCTTTTTTCCTTTCTTGCTTGTCAATCTTTTCATCCTCTGGTCCTGTACCAAAAGGACTCAATGAAACCCCAGTCCAGAAGCACGGCAATTTAAAGAACAGGAGGAAGTGAAAGGAAAATTAGGACAAAGAAACAGATAAAAGAAATCATGAGGAAGAACCAGCAGAAAACTCCTGGCATCATGAAAAACCAGTCCAGAGCAATCCACCCAGGGGCTGTGAGATAGATACTGTAGAGGATTCCCCGTATAAGGAAATGTTAGAAATGTCAGAAAGGGAATTTCGAATACAGATGATAAAAACAATTAAGGAAATAAAGGAAGAAATGAAGGAAAATGCTGATAAAGCAGAAAAAGAAATCCCAAAACAGAATCAATTAAGAGAAGAATATAAAAAGGATATGGCAGAGATGAGGGAAATGAAGCAGTCAATTAGGGAACTTAAAGATGCAGTAGAAAGTATCAACAACAGATTAGACCATGCAGAAAAAAGAATCTCAGAGG
>CAUYON010079004.1:0-34272 GCA_963573935.1 Arctocebus calabarensis
TTTTCTTTGAATCTTGGTGAAGGGAGTTGTGTCCTTAATTAGCCTCTCATCTTGACTCTTATTGGCATACACAAAAGCTACTGACTTGTGGACATTGATTTTATATCCTGAGACATCACTGTATTTTTTGATGACTTCCAGGAGTCTTGTGGTTGAGTCTTTGGAGTTCTCTAAGTATAAGATCATATCATCGGCAAAGAGGGAGAGTTTGACCTCCTATGCTCTCATTTGGATGCCCTTTATTTCCTTGTCTTGCCTAATTGTATTGGCTAGAACTTCCAGCACTATGTTGAACAGTAATGATGACAGAGGACAACCTATTCTGGTTCCAGTTCTAAGAGGAAACGTTTCAGTTTTACTCCATTCAGTAAAGTATTAGTTGTGGGTTTGTCATAGATAGCCTCGATTAGTTTCAGAAATGTGCCACGTATGCCTATACTCTTCAGTGTTCTAATTAGAAAAGGATGCTGGATTTTATCGAATGCTTTTTCTGCATCTATTGAGAGGATCATGTGATCTTTATTTTTGCTTCTGTTAATATGTTGGATAATGTTTAGGGACTTTTGTGTGTTAAACTAGCCTTGTATCCCTGGGATGAAAGTACTTAATCATGATGTATGACTTTTTTAATGATAAGCTGTAATCTATTGGCTAGCATTTTGTTGAGAATTTTGCATCTATATTCATGAGTGAAATTGGTCTGAAATTCCCCTTTTTAGTTGGGTCTTTTCCTGGTTTTGCTGTTAGGGTGAGGTTTGCTTCGCAGAAGGTGTTAGAGAAGATTCCTTCCTCCTCAATTTTTTGGAATAATTTCTGCACTATGGGAATACGCTCTTTCTTGAAGGATTGGTAAAATTGTAGTGTGAAGCCATCCAGACCAGGGCATTTTTTTGTTGGAGGAATTTTTATTGTTTCTGTAATCTCAGTGCTTGAAATTGGTCTGTTCAGGAGCTCTATTTCTTCCTGGGTAAGTCTAGGGAGAGGGTGTGATTCCAAATATTGATCCATTTCCTTCACATTGTCAAATTTCTGGGCATAGAGTTTCTGGTAGTATTCAGAGATGATCTCTTGGATCTCTGTGGCATCAGTTGTAATTTCCCCTTTATCATTTCTGATTGAGGTTACTAGAGATTTTACTTTTCTATTTCTAGTTAGTCTGGCCAAAGGTTTATCTATTTTATTTATTTATTCAAAAAACCAACTCCTTGTTTCATTAATTTTCTAATGATTCTTTTGTTTTCAATTTCATTGATCTCTGATTTAATTTTGGATATTTCTTTTCTTCTGCTTGGTTTAGGCTTAGATTGTTCTTCTTTTTCCCATTCCAGAAGATAGCTTGTGAGTTTGTTGATGCACTCTCTTTCTGTTTTTTTTGAATGTAGGCATCTAAAGCGATAAGTTTTCCTCTCAGAACTGCTTTTGCAGTATCCCATAGGTTTTGGTAGCTTATGTCTTCATTGTTGTTATGCTCAAGGAAGTTAATGATTTCCTGTTTTATTTCTTCCTGCACCCAACTGTCATTCAACAGAAGGTTGTTTAATTTCCGTGCCTTTGTGTGGGATTGACTGTTTTTCTTGGAGTTGAGTTCTACCTTTAGTGCCTTGTGGTCTGAGAAAATACAAGGTAAAATTTCAATTCTTCTGATTCTGTTGAGGTTTGTTTTGTGTCCTAGGATATGATTAATTTTCGAAAATGTTCCATGGGCTGATGAGAAGAATTTATGTTCTTTATCTGTGGGATGGAGTCCTCTATATGCGGCCATTGAGCACAGTTGTTGTAGGTTCTCATTTAAGTCCTTGTTTAATTTCTGTTTAGAGGGTCCATCCAGCTCTGTAGGAGGAGTGTTAAAGTCCCCTGTTATTATGGTATTATAGGATATCATATTGCTCAGACTGAGTAAGGTCTGTTTCAAGAATCTAGAAGCATTTAAATTGGGTGCATAAATATTTAGAATTGAAACGTCTTCTTATTGTATTTTTCCCTTGATCAATATAAAGTGACCATCTTTGTCTTTTTTGACTTTAGTTGCTTTAAATCCACATGTATCTGAAAATAAGATTGCAACTCCTCTTTCTTCTGAATTACATTTGCCTGAAAAATTGTCTTCCAACCCTTAACTTAGAGTTTTAATTTGTCTTTTGAAGCTAGGTATGTTTCCTGCAGCCAGAAAATGGATGGCTTGTGTTTTTTAATCCAGTCAGCCAATCTATGCCTCTTCAGTGGGAAATTCAAGCCATTAACATTTATTGAGATAATTGATGAATGTGATAGTGTTCTATTCATCTTATTTTGTGAGAGTCCATTGCTTAGTTTTATCTTTTGCATCAGTGTGGAAGTTAGGTTCTGTCCTTTAATTTCTGAGTCCTTACTTTGCTGTTGATTCATTGTGATGGTCAGTGTGTAGAACAGGTTGAAGTATTTCTTGCAGAGCTGGTCTTGTTGTGGTGAATTTCCTCATTGTTTGTATATTAGAAAATGATTTGCTTTCTCTGTCAATTTTAAAGCTTAGTTTAGCAGGATATAGAATTCTGGGCTGCAGATTGTTCTGTTGAAGTAAATTAAAGGTAGATGACCATTGTCTTCTTGTTTGGAAAGTTTCATTAGCGAAGTCGGCAGTCACCCTGATGGATTTGCCCCTGTAAGTCATTTGGCACTTACTTCTGACAGCTTGAAGAATCCTTTCTTTTGTCTTGACTTTGGACAGGTTCATCACTATGTGTCTTGAGGAAGCTCGGTTAGAGTTGAGGCAATCTGGGGTCCGATATCCCTCTGAAAGGAGTGTGTTAGAATCCTTGGTGATGTTTGGGAAATTTTTATTTATAATATTTTCTAGTGTGGCTTCCATTCCCCTGGGGAATTCTTCTTCCCCTTCTGGGATACCTATAACTCATATGTTTGAATGCTTCATAGAGTCCCATAATTCTGTCAGTGAACGTCCTGCTTTCTCTCTCTTCTTTTCTGCCTCTTTAACTATCTGAGTTATCTCAAGAGCTTTGTCCTCTACCTCCGAAATTCTTCTGCATGGTCTATCAACAATCTGTTGTTGATACGTTCTATTGCATCTTTAAGTTCCCTAATTGACTGCTTCAGTTCCTTCAGCTCTGCTATATTCTTTATATCATTCATCTGTTATTTGATTCTATTTTTAATTTCCTTTTGGTTATTTTCCACTTTATCAGCAGTTTCCTTTGTTGTTTTCATCATTTCCTTCATTGTTTTCATCATATGTATTCTAAATTCCCTTTCTGTCTTTTATAGCATTTCCTTATAGGTGGAATCCTCTGCAGTAGCTACCTCACAGTCTCTTGGAGGGGTTCCTCTGGACTGGTTTTTCATGATGCCAAGCTTTTTCTGCTGATTTTTTCTCATGAGTGATTTCTTTTATCTGTTTCCTTGCCCTAATTTTCTTTTCACTTCCTCCTGGTCTTTAAGTTGCTGTGCCTCTGGACTAGGGTTTTGATGAGTCCTTCTGGTACAGGACCAGAAGGATGAGAAGATTGAAGAGCAAGAAGGGAAAAAAGAAAGAAAAAAGAAAAAGAAAAGAAAAGAAATCTTTTCTCCTCTCCAGCGAGAAAGGAGAGGAGGTGGGCAAAAGGGAATATTGACAAAAAGAAGAAAGGCACAGGAAGAGGGGGACAGGAGCAATATAGGTGTACAGTAGGGTACTTTGACCCAACCTTAAGAACCCCCAACCTCTGGGGGTGCCAGGTTGGTTGGTTCCCTTGAGGTCAGTAGCTCTTTGCTAGCCTGTTTGGACATAGTACCCCACCTCCACCAAGTGGAGAGGAAAGACATAAATGCAATAAATCAAACCAAAACAAGCAAACTGAAAACTTTATGGGATAAAATTGGGGGAAAAAAACCAAATAATATGGGTGGAAACACTAGGAAAAATGAAGTTCTAATTGTTGAAAAGTGCAACATGGAAAATTATATTTAAACCAGAAAAATGAAGAAATAAAACAAGGAAAAAAAGAAAAATCTATAGGGAAAATGTTGAAATTAAAAACCAAAACCAAAAACTGAAAGAAAAGAACACAAACAAAACAAAACCAAAAACAAAGCACTATCTATATCTTGCTGAAAATTGTCTGGGCAACAGGTGATCTTCTAGGGTATTATGTGTTAATCACAATTCTGATATGGCTGTATGAGATGGAGACTGGAAGCCTCTAATGATTTCTCAAACCCCGCAGGGTGGAGAGCCTAAATCTCTCATCAGCCCACTTAAAAGACACTTTAAACTGCTAACCTGGGCTAAGCAGAAGCTTTCTCAGGAAAGCGCTTGTCGCTGGGGTCACTCCTTAAGTGGCTATCTACTTACTTAGTGTGCCAAAACCAGTCTCACTCTATGCCCCTGAGGGCTAAGGCTGCAATATGTCCCCGCCTTTAGGCTGCTCAGACGCTAGATTACTTACTCCAGCCCTATGCTTGTTCTGTGACCCTGAGGGTGGAGCTTGCTGGAGCAGTTCTTCCATAATGCCTCCACACGGTCCACAGCCAAACACCGTTAGCTCTGTCTAGCTCAGTGGCTCAGTCTGGGGCCCTAGAGAACACTTAAAGTCCTCTGCACTCTTGCCCAAGTTCTCCCAAGATAGTTCAACTAAGTGCCAAGTCCAAAAAGCTCACAGGTAAGGCCTTTACAGTTTGCAGTCTCACTGCTGCTGTACTTACAGATGCCGGCAGGATTAGACCTAATGAACACATGCAACCACTTGCCAGTTCTCCTCTGCTTTTGCCTTCTTCATGGGGTCCGGAAGTCTTGCGCTGACTCCCTGTGTCCCCAAAGGGATGTTACTAGGCAGATCCTGCTAGCCAGAGCTGCCTGAAGTCTTCTCTCCTCAGTCTCACTGCGTCCAGTTTTGCAAGGAAGCTGTTATTCAGCCGCCATCTTGCTCTGGAAGCTCAAATGCACATCTTTTTATCTGCAAAATAAGACAAATTTTATTCATCACATTCCCTTCCCTCCCCACCATCAGTGGATTCCATCCTTTGCTATTGTCCAAGATGGAATAGAAGTTTCCATAGCCTGGCCCTTCTATGAGCCTCATAATTTTGCGGGGCTCCCATGCATGTGTACTTAATTAAAATTATTTTTCTCTTATTAATCTGTCTCATGCCAATTGAATTAGTAGCCCAGTCAAAGGACCTGGGAAGATAAAAGGAAGCCTCTCTCTCTTTCCCTACACTCCCAAAGGAAACTTCATACCCATTAGTACCCATTAAGCAGTCATTATTTTTTAAAACAGTGAAATGCCTTTTGCATCAACAGTTTGTCCTGAATGACAGTGTTTAATAAGTAATGTCACATGTGTCTCATTCCTTTCTGGAGCACTGGCAATCCATCCTAATATTGCTGCCTCAGTGTGCTAAGCTTCTTCAAGGAGATCCCGGGGCAGATGTTTATTAAGGCTTGCAAATTCAGTCAACTATGTCAGGAATCTTGCTGAAAACATGGCTTCCTCAATTATTTCAAACTCCATGGGGTGTTATCCTCAAGACGTTGTCATTTAACATTAAGGTACTAGACACTTCATAGTTACTGATTTATGCTTAAGGAGCCATGCTAGGGATTGGAAAGTCAGAATCTCTGGTTGCCCATAACAGCTTTGATTTCATTGCAGCAAGAATTTTTTCGTCAAGTAGAAAAAATGCAAGCAGTTAATGTTTAAGTTGCATTTGGGACAGTTTGTGTATTTAGGAATACAGATTAGAGACTCTGCTAAGAGGAGGATGATTGTATTTGGGGGAGCAGAATGCTATTGGTGGTTGGACGCCAGCCACCAATAGCTATCTGCTCACTTCCAGGGATAGTTCAAGCCCTTGGACACTGGGTGAGAAGTTTGATTGTCCAAAGAGAAATCACAGCAGAGAGATGTGGCAGGGGTTAGTGGGAAAGCTTCTGGGTTGGGTGAGAAGTTTCTTCCTGGTTTCATGGTTGCTTTAGAACAGTCAATAAGGGTGGCACCTGCGGCTCAAAGGAGTAGTGTGCCGGCTCCATACACTGGTAGTGGTGGGATCAAACCCAGCCCCAGCCAAAAAAAAAAAAAAAAGAATAGTCAACAAGACTCTGGGTGACTCAGTTCCTTTGTCCATCAAATAGGGACAAAGCCATCCTCCCCCTGCCTGCTGTGCCCCACAGAGCAGCCTTCTCAAAGTGGTGGCTAGAGACACAGGCACTAAATCCTGACAGCCTCCATTTATGTTATGATTAAATCCTCTCTGTGCATCACAAAATGGGGAGCTGCACACCAGCCTTAAGAGAAATGAGAAAACAGTCAGTCCTTTTGCTATAGGGTTTGGTTCTCCGGTACAATGCTGCTGAGAAAAGCTTTGCGTGGCTGGGAAGCTGGAATAAAAGTCTATTTGAGGAGAACACTGTTAAAATAAAAGTAGTGATGTAGAATCTCTCTGTGACTCTGACCTATGCCTTCTTCTGCCACATTGAAGGATCTTTGTGATTGTTTTGGGCTCACCCAGGTAATCTAGGATTGATTTCTTATTTTGAGGTCAGCTGATTAGCTGCTTTGTCTGGGAGGAAGTGTATCTTCTGATGTTGAACACACACACACACACACACACACATACCATACACACACCTTTGCACACACAGCTTCACCTCCAAAGGAGACACTCTGTACATACCAGACATCTATGGAAACTGACAAGTAATTGTGAATTTGAGGTTGAAATTTCACATTTAATTATTAGGCCCTGAGGGAGGAGTCAAAGTTGGATGCATAATTTCAATTATCATTTCCTCTAATTCTGTGATATAGAACAGAAAATATGTAAGAATAGTCAGGGTACAGGTGGTGGTAGAGTGGCAATTTGCCCCCATCAGGTGTGGAAAATCTTCTTGAGTGCTTTGTTGCAGGAACACCTTCATGAAATGGAAATGGATTATATATGAAAAGAAATTTCATATTTTATAATGGCTCACTATGCTTTAGCTTAAGGAATCCTGCCCTCCTTTCTGCAAGGTGCTTTAAGAAGGGTGAGATGAGATGGTGGGAAGGATGCTTAGCTTAGAGCAAGACAACTGGGGCTGAGAAAGTCCAAGGAGGGATGTGGCTTCTGGCCTTGTGGTATAGGAAATCCTCCTTTTCCCCTGAGAAGTGGCCCTTAGTTGCAAAATATCTGGCAGGATTTCACCATTAGTTTAAAAGATTTTTCCCAGAACTGGAACTACTGCTCTACCCGTGATGGGTTACCATGGTGGGCTTCTGTATAAGGGACAGAACTTTGCTAGGTGTCTGATCCATTTCACCCTGAGAGATTCTGAGCAAAGCATCCTAGTCTCCTTTGGAGTTTAGTAATCCCTTTCCCTCCCTCCCCTCTGTTCCTCCATCCTTTCTCCTCTCTCCCCACCCCACTTACCTGTACAGTTCCTCAGTTCCAGGAGTAAGGCCTCCTGGATGTCCCTTGGTGAGTCAACTAAATTCTCCAAGTTAAGTCTAAATTCAGAAGTCAAACTCAAATACCACCCCGCCCCTTCTGCACAGATCTCACAGGGAAGAACCCACTGTGTTTAGATTCTATTAAAAACTTAGCACCAGCCTAAGTGTCCCCAGACATTGTTTCCCACGCTGAGCGGGAACAGATAGAGTTCCAGCTGAGAACAGCTGTGCCCAGGGCTGCCTAGGGAAACGAGAATGTAGAATATTTCTCGTGTACATGTCTGTGAAGTCAGATAACAAGGTTTGCTAGAGAATCGGGCTTTAAGAAGCCTGGGGAGTGGTTGACAAGAAAGACAGATGATGGAGTTAATAGTTAAGATGCAAATATTCCTCCAGCTTCCGACGCAGTCTCTGCCCGCATCCCTTGCTTGGCTGGATGAGTGGATTGATATTCCAAGGTTCTCGTTGCAACCCAGAGCCCTTCGCCCCTCTTCTATTCCTGGAGGCAGATCAATATTCCCTCTTCAGCACCTGGCAGGGCCGAAAGCGCAGACTGCTCAATTCCAGCACTACAGAAGCTTCAGAGCGCTGGCGCATTGCTAATGGACTCATCCCTCAGAGGGCAGGGAAGTGTCAGGAGGGATGTGGCGCAATTCGTGAGCTGATATCCCAGGACCCAGTGAAAGTCAATTAGTGGAATCAGAAGACATTTTGTAGATGATTAGCCTGCCCTAGGATGACATGGGTGTCCCCTTCACTCAGGAGGGCAGCCACACCAGCCAGGAAAGGAGGATCCATCCGTCAAAGTGAAGAGGGTGAATTTGAATTCATTTGCATGCTGTGAATTGCTCACCCTGAACTTGGTGCCGATCACTTGAGAAAAGGCACAAGAAAACTTTGAGCTGATTTTCCAAACTTTGAGTTGATTTTTGCTCGAAGTGGAAGTTCTCAACCTTGGAACAATGTACATCTTTTACAGAAGAGATCAAAGTCTTGTCTCTGTGGCTGCCACCCCTGGAGCAGAGGATCCTTCCTCAACCTAGCCCCTTCTCTTGCATACGGTGCTGACATGCAGGGTCCTTTCGTGCTTCCACCATACAAGCCTGCCCTAGACCCAAATACACCTTCATCCAAGCATTCCCTGCACCAACAGCCTCAAAAAGTAAAAATCAGGTGGTCCCCAAAAGATATATTTTCATTTTTCTCTCTCAGTCCTTCAGTTTACTTTCACTTGACCTCACTTGGCTTTATTAACAAACCATGCATTTTTAAAACATTCATATTCCATATTAAAACAATTAAAAATGGTCATGTAGTATGTTTAGAATATCAAGTCCTAATTTGTCTTTCCCAAATTCAGAGTAATCTTTGGGTGGGTGCTTGGGCAGAGTTGCCTCTAGAGCTCTGTCCCACTCTTGATCACAGGTGAAAGGTCTTCTCTTCCTTCATGTTCTTTGTGTTTGACTTGAACTTGTGTTCAACTTCACCTCTGTGAAGACTTATTTGACATTCCTTGTGGATAGGACACTTCCCAATTGCTTTTCCCTGTGCCCTAGGGGCACATGCCAGGTGATGCCCTGAATCTCAATGTCAAGACTTCACATGGAGAGCCTGGTTTACACAGTATTTCAAAAGAAACAGTCAGGGACCAAAAACTTGGGCAATTGCTATGAGTGACTTGTGGATGGCCAGTATGTAAATGGTAGACAGGTGACAAGGACTCTGTGTTAAGAAAGCAGAAAGACACTGGGGAGAAAAGAAATAACTACTGGGCACTTACTAAGCCTGGTCAAATATAAGTAATTTCCTTTTCTCTCCATGGCATTTTCAACAAAATGGAAAGTGACTTTGGGGAAGGCATATTATTAATATTGGTTAAATTTACTGAGTACTTACTATGCACCAGAAACTACTCCTAGGTTCTTTAATTAACACTAGATCATCAAAACAAACCTACAAGTTATTGTCACTATCCCCACTGGACAGAAAGGAACCTGAAGTTCAGGTGTATTAGGCAATTGACTCAAGGTTTAGGCGGTGAGTGTTGCTCCTGGTGCATTTGTTTTCCCTCACTGCATGACTTACCAAAAAATTAGTTACTTAAAACACCCTATGTTTATTCTCTTCCTGTTCTGCAGGTCAGAGGTTTAAAGTCAACTTATTGGCAGTGTTGTGTGCCTTCTGCAGGCTCCAGCAGAGGGCAATCTCCCCGCTACCAACTGTCCACAGTCTTTGGTTTGCAGCCCCTTCCTTCCTCTATAACCCACATCACTCTGAACTCTTTTTCTGTCATCCTTTCTCCTCTGACTCTTCTTCCATATAGCCCTTTGATGATTCTCAGACAATTCCTCCCCTAACAACTGCCCATAGTCCTTGCCTTGCAGCTCCTTCCTTCCTCTATAACCCACATCACTCTGAACTCTTTTTCTGTCATCCTTTCTCCTCTGACTCTTCTACCTTATAGCCCTTTGATGATTCTCAGCCACTCAGACAATTCAGGATCATCCCACCATCTACTGATCCTAAGCTTAATCACACTGGCAAAGTTCACTTTGCTATGTAAGGAAACATAGTCACTGATTTTGGGCATTGGGATGTGGGCATCTCTGTGGGATAATTATGTAGCCTAACAGAACTGGGATTGGAATCACCTGGTTTTATGTCCAGACAACTCATCTCTAACCAGTCAACAGTCTCTAACTGTGACTTCATAACAGTGCAGATGAATCAGCACATTGTACCTGCTGTTTGGCACAGGCTGGCTGACAGTCTTTACTGTGAGAAGGCAGAAAGATCTGGCCTACATTGCTCAGTGAAGGATGGAATATGTAGTTTACTAACAGACCAGGTAGATGTTCTTCCTCTGCATTGCCACAGTCCTGGGTGGTTGTTAGAGCTTAGCATTTAGGGGATTAAGATGGGTTTCTGGCAGTCAACCAAGAGCTTTATGATGGAAGAGTGTGGAAATGTTTGTAAATATTCTTCCAAATTGAAATAGCAGAAAAGCCAATTGCAATAGCTAAACGATAAGGAAAACTTAGTACCTACATCTCAAATGTCCTGAGGTGTAGAGGCTCTGGGAGAGGTTGATAGCAGCTCAGAGTAAAGTTTCTATTTTTCACCATCCTTTGCTTATTAGCTGGGCTCTTAGGTTGGATCTCCTAACTTTGTAAGACTGGGATTCCAGGGCCTCCATCAGGCTTCTGTAATGTCCTGGACCTCCTTTATGAACAGCAAAGTACCTTTTGCAGGGACATTTTAGCACATTTTCTCTCATATCTCATTGGTCGGAAGTGGGTCACATGACCACCGCTAGCCCAATCTCAACCAGGAAAAGGGCACTATAATTGTCTTGGACTATTCTGGATTTATCCCTGATAAATGGGGCCACTTACTCTGAGGGGTGAAACAGATTATAGGTAGGGAACCAACACCTTCTGCCACACACAGAAAAACATGTTTGAAAGAGGGGATGGAGACATTTTAGAGTTCACTCCCAATGCAGCACCTTCCTCTGACACTGTTATGGTTTCCCAGCCACGCTAGGGTTCTGTTTTGTTCACCGGGGCACACAGTGGATTGGGAGCGGTCTCAAGAATGCTTGACAGTGAAAATATTCACTTCTGCTAGACCCAGAACACCTGTGTGAGGAAAATAAATACATACCACACTACAGCTTCAACAGAAATTTGAAAAAAGGCTTAACAGGAACATTTGAAAGTATCTTCTGGTAGATATCTAGAAACACCGTAATTGTTTCTGAAACTGCAAGTTTTGCACAGATTTATGTCATCGTGAAGCCCATTAGCTTTTTTTCTTTTTTTTAAGTTTGATTTTCTTGGTAGAGTAGTATGTCTGTCCAAATCTACAGCAGACAGATGCATCAGCACCATCTCTGTGTCCTTGGGTTGCATATTGTTTCTTCTATAGAACAGCTTGGGGTTTTCAGAAAACAGACTTTTAACTCAAAGTACTATGACAAACAAATGCTTGGCCAGGAAGTATTTTTCTTCATTCCCATCCACAGCTTTTAAAGGGGGAGGGAATTGTAAAAAAATCACTAAAAGAAAAAATTGGTTCGCGTGTTCTTAAGAGATTGTCGTCCTTGACTAAGATCGATGGGAAGAGACATCACCAATAATGAAATCAGCAGGAGAGGTGTTGGGAGCCTAGTCTGAAATCTTAAAATGTTTCCCACCAGTGCAAAGCTCAGATTCTCTGTGACTGTCACCTTCCTCAGCTTTACTTTGTTTTCAGGAAGCTTCTACTATCTATGCCAACCCCTCAAGGCCCTGGCTAAGCTTCCCTCTATTCTATGCCGCACCTCCTAGCCAGCTCCTCGGCACCCAGTGACCAGCTGTAATTACCCTGGGGTCTCTGGTATCCATTCAGACTGGGGTGAGCTGGGCTGCAAAATGATGACTCACAGCTCAGCCAGATCCAAATTTCAGGAGCTCCCCTGTCACCTACCGGGAGGACTAATACATTCAGTGCCAGCTGGTCACGTTCCAAAAGGGATTTTTCCCTCTCTTTAAATGTCACCTCGTCTGATGCAGCCTTATAGTTGTTTATAGGTGACAAGAGATAAAAGTCTAGCACAGAGCTTACTCTTTACATTCAGTTGAGTAGGATTAAAAGGCTGGGCTGGACAAGCAAGAGGAATTCAAAGCTTCAAAGAGTTCGATTTGTCTTGGAAACTCAAGGAAGGAGAGGAAGCATTTTTGACAAATGAAGGTGTATGAATGGGGAAAGGGAGAGGGAATGAGTCTTCCAAATCTAGTCTGAAGGATTTATCAGTGGCAGAAGATGGACTTCCTTTTGTTAGGAGATTGGGTATAAATGCAAGCCTGTCCCTGGGAACCTGTTCTCTGTCTTGGCTTCAGGGAAAGCCTCCAATAACTCCTGGATAAGACTCACTCTCCCCTTCTCCCTGCTATCAGTTCTTACCCATCTGGCTGTGTGGTCTTTCCCTGAACAACTTCCTCCTCCATTAATGTTTCATAAACATTTTACACTGGCTATCTGTTAAAATCCACTCCATTGGTGGAAATAACCCCAAACTGAGAGCCCCAAGAATCCTCATATTCTTCTGCCATCACCCGGATCTCAGGCCAGGCACTTGGGAAACTGGGCCTCAGTTTTCCTGTCCATTTTATAAACTGATTATGCAAGATAAAGATGATCACTAAGGTTCCTTCCAGCACTGACATTCAATGATTCCATTTCATAGTTTTAGCATCTCCTTTAAGGGAGCTACATGTGTGTTTTGCTATAATTTTCAGGCTTGGTCAGATAGAAAATAATGGTTTAACTGGCAACGCTTGAGACCCAAATGTAATGTCTATTTTGGAACTTCAAGCCCTCCATACCATTCTGTAAGACTAATTTTTTTCTTAATCATTAAGATTAAGGATAATAAAGAAGGATGAATAGAAATGAGTGTTCATTTGGGGACAACCAGGCACTGTACTTACTGCTGACATGGCTGTGGTTCTGATGAATGAGATTTAGCAAACATGTATGCATATATCTTGGAGTAAAGATTGCAAGACAAAATCTCACACCCAATGCTTTTAGTGGCTAGGTAGTGTGTTGCAGCAACTGGACTGACTTAGAACGGGTTATATGCCGCCCGCCCGTAAGAGATGGCAAGGAGGAAAGTTTACCCTGAATGCGTGGAAATCACAAAGGGAACTTTTGGAACCTCAAATGCAAATCCACAGGCATATTGAAGAAAATTCATGGCTAGGAGACAGATAGCAACGCCCAGGACCCCTCCTGTGCTCCCAGCTGTGCTTTTTCTGTTCAGCAATGTCTAAGAAGCCAATGGATCCCCACACATTTTTGTGCCCAGGGTTTCATCAAGTTGTTTATGAAAAAGCCAAACAGATCTTTCAGTATGAATAGCCTCCTCCACAAATTTATGGACCATCAGGAACCTCAGAACTAGACTTTATTTGGAAATAGGGTTATTGCAGATGTAATTAAGTTAAAATGAGGTCATCCTGAGTTAGGACAGGCTCTAAACCCAATGACTAGTGTCCTGATAAGTACAGGGGGTAGACACACAGAGACACAGGAGGCCAGGTGAAGACAGAGCTTGCAGTGGTGCTGCTGTCAGCCAGAGGACCATGGACCCCTGGGCATCACAATGAGCTCAGAAAAAGGAAGGGAGGATTTTTATCTCAAGGCTTTGGAGGGAGAATGGCCCTTTCAGCATCTTGATTACAGACTCCTAACCTTTCAAACTGTGAGAGAATATTAAAGCCATTGGTAATCTGGTAAGCAGGTTACCTTGTCTGTGGCAGTCTATCACAGTATCTGTAGGAGATCAACACATTTTTATGAGCCCAGATACCCAAACCTGGTTCAAGGTCTGAGTGTGTGTGGACTTCCTTGTACTTCCCCCCTCCCTCTCTGACTTTCCTTCCTCCTCATGTTTTAAGTAGATTCACCATCCTGACCAGTGGTTGCTATTTCAGAAAAATAAAAAAGTAGTTACAATATAAAGATACTAATGCTTTGAATCAGAGAAGACTTAAAGAAAGAGAATTAGCTATCAGAGAAACATTTTGCCTTTTGTGATGGAGAGTATCTAAATACGGCCATCCATAATCCCATGCAATAAGTCAGTCTGGTTTTGGTGAGTCCCTCACACTGGACAGAAGCTCAAGGTATCCTCCTGGAGAAGCACCAGGCTTCAGACATCCAGCCCGGCCCAGCGAATGACCTTGTCCGTGCCACTGGAGCAGAAGAACCACCCAGGTGAGCCATACCCAGACTCCCAAACCAGAGACATAATACACTGGAAAGTGAGGCATCACAAATGACCAGAAATAATAAGTTGTTTCATGCCATTAAGTATTTGGGTGGTTTATAACACTGCGATTAATAACTAAAATAGCATTATTTCAAGTTCTGCAAAATTGAGCGTGTGATGCTTTTCATGAGTATAATTCCCTCTGCTTTAGGATGGTCTTTCTGGGTCTGAAAACATCCTTAGTCAACTAGGGTTGATTTGAAACTGTTGAATGAGGAATCACTTTGGATCAGCGATTCCCAAACGAGGGTACTTTTGTTCTGTCAGGTGATATTTGACAAGTTCTAGAGGCATTTTGGCTATGACAACTGGCGGAGTTGGTATAATGGGTAGAGGTCAGAAATCCCGCTGAACATCCTACAATACTCAGGGTAGTTCTTCCCAACAGAGAATCACCTGCTCCCCGATGTCAATAGCATAAAATAAATTTAAATGCTAATAGAATGCAATAAATAAAAATAAATAGTGCTGAGGCTGAGAAACTTGGCTTTAGAACACATAGTTCTATAAATTCTTGGTATTTAATTCTACATATTTGACAATCACCATACTGTTATAGTTTGGAAAAACTGTCTTTTCAGCCTTCTAGAAATATATTCTTATTGTTAACACCTGGCAGAGATTGTAGGACCAGAGAAAATACATAAATGAAAAAAGAAAAACACACACGTTTAAAAACTGAAATAGTTTTGTGTGAGAGCATTGGAGGAGAAGAAAGCTGTGCTGTAGAAGTTTGAAACACAAAGGATGCCTCCTCACTGTCTTCATACTTATTAGAGACTAACATTCATTTTTCCAGACCGAGTAATTTAATTTATACTTGATGTGGGTGGTTTGTAAATATGTGAAAATTCTATTTTTATTTGTTAAAGTTCTTTCCAAATAAATAAAAGGACGTGGCACTAACAAGCCTCGTGTAGCTGGAAGCTGGGCACTGAAATAATTTTGGAGTGAAATGTGCTTTGTCCCGCAGTCTGCGGCACCGGCCCACTGTGACGAGAGCTGCTGATGCTGAGTGACCCCTGGCCATGCAGACTGTCACCTCCTTCCTGCGGAGTCACCAGGGGCTGTGGCCAGAGGGTACAGTGGCAGGGGTAAGAGGACCGGGTCAGGGAGAAGAGTCGCCACTTCTCAGACCTCACACATGATATTAGCTCCTGAGACAATCCCTGGGGTTTCCCTGCCTGAGTTTGGGGACCTGAATGATAAAGCTCAAAGAGGCATGAAATAAAAATTATTGGGTCAATGGCCAAAAAAGAAAAAAAGATTATCAAAGAGCTGTGGTGGTGATAGACTCGAGAAGGCAATTATCAAAAATAGAAGTATGAACGTGTCAAGGCAAAAAAAAGTGTGTGATTTTCTATTTACACTGGTAAAAGACTGGTCAACAGAGAAATCATTCTTTAGAAATTGCAGAGTAGTGGAATTATGTAGAAACTTTAAAAGAAGAAGAAACCAAAGTCCTTTCATTTTAATTATGTTTTTACCTGGGATGTAAGTTCTTCTGTTTGTCTGAATTCAGGTGTCACCACTAGCTTCTGCAGGGACACCAGTTCTTCCCAATGACACTTTACTGCTGTTTGAAAATAGTTTTCATACGCTGAGTTTGTTAGAACAAGGCACTTGACAACCTTTGGGGAGAAAAACTTCTCATAATGAATACCATAGTCTATCCAATCAAGATCCCTTCAGTTGTCAGATTTCCCAGTCTTATGTAGATCACTAATCAAAAAGTGCTGCCAGTTACAGTTGCCAGGTGCCATAGTTCTAAAGTGTTTCCCACCTACAGGATGGCTGAAGTGTGGACCTGGTGCCTCTGGCATATACACCTTCAGTACTGGCTGTGATCGGCAACTCCTCTCGCGGGCTTGTGTTGTGCAGTGCGCAGTACGCACAACCCTCTGTAGCAGCCCTTCTTCCCTCTGGAATCCAGAGTTCAAATGTCTGTGCCTTTCTAGATCCTAGACTCTGCTGATTCTACAAACCTCTCCTGATGACAGGCTTCAAGCACTAGACAAGCAGAACTAATAAAAGTCGTGAGACCGGACACGGTCCCAGGGCTCTGAGTCTGGGTTCTGCTGCAGACAGATTCTCCATTCGAGGAATGTGGGAGTCCCCTGAGATGTTGAAGGGGGCTGCACCTGCTCTGCTGCTTCCTAGCCACACGTCCCAGGCACCTCTCTGAGCCTCCGTTGCATGAATGGCAATGATGATACGCACACCTGCTTCAGGGGCCCCCAAGGCCACCCCTAGATAGGGAAACTCTCCAGGAGACTCACAGGACTCAGCATACGGCCCTCTCATGACCGTGACGTGTTACAGTGAAAGGGTACAGAGCAAGACCAGAACACGGAAGAGGCATGGGGCGGGGGGAGCCTGGGGAAGGCCAGGCACAAGCTCCCGAGAGTCTCTCCCCATGGAGCACACAAGTCACACTTAAGGCCTTCAGGAGCGAGCTGTGACAGCCTGTGTGCACTGCTGTCTGTCAGGGACGCTCATTAGGGACTCAGCAGTGACCGGGGTGTTAGCTGGGGGCTGGCTAAGTAGCTCTCCTCTGCCGACTAGGTGCCCAAATCCCATGCCCCCAGAAAGCAAGCATGTGGGGAGTAAGAATGAATAAATCAGACAGGCAGTTTAGTGGCAGGGAGCCACCTTATCATTTATGGAAAGTTTTATATCGGTGCAGGGAGCTGTTGGCAGCCACACTCCCAGATCCAGCTCAGGGCCTGCCTTGCAAGCAGACCTTTCCGGGGAGAGCCGGCTCAGGCTTGCTGCACGGCTTCCCCGAGGCTGTCTGAGGATTAAACACAATATCCCCTGCAAAGTGCTGTGGTCTCGGGGCTACTGAGATTTCTTTTTGAGGTCCCCTGCAGATCCAGCCTGAAGTGGTAATTCGCTAACTTATAAGATATGCCCACGTAGGAAACACATTCTGTTTTACAGAGAAATTAAGAATCTAAATGCTTTTTGGCACGGTGCCTGTGGCTCAAAGGAGTAAGGCGCCAGCCCCATATGCTGGAGGTGGCGGGTTCAAACCCAGCCCCAGCCAAAACTGAAAAAAAAAAAAAAAAATCTAAATGCTTTTCATCACAGATACATTTGAAGTAATTCTGGAAATCTAAATCTAACATGCTCTTGATTAGAATGTTGTAGGAAACAATTCTGGATATGAAATAATAGCTTTTCAGCCCTGGAAATGAATGATAGAATTACAAACTTTGTGTGTAAGACACATATTAGCAACAGCAAATACTGATGCATGAGAAATATCACGTGCAGTCTGGCAAATGTGCCATTTCCTGTGCACTTTATCGTTCAAACAAATGCCAGCTCCATACACGGGGAATATTGGTGAGAAAGCAGCAAGATGCGATGTGAAATAAATGAAAATTAGAATGAGTTCCTCCACTCTCCACTCCACCTGCAGGTAAAACAAATCAAGCAACAGTAATAGCCACAAAAATCCCCATAATTGTGACTGAATTCCCACCTAGCTTACTGCAGAATATGGAGACAAATCAATATTTCAGTACAAACAAATAAAAACAAACAGGGGAAAGCATAAAGAACCCCTATCACACTCATGCACACAGTAAACCCAAGCATTTTCCCGAGTATTGGTGGGCTTCCGACCAAGAGTTAGCCTAAGGACTAACTCAAGACTTCTTAGAACCTCCGTTTGTCCTTGAAAGAAATTTAAATCTGAGACGTTAAGACTTCAAATGCCACCTTTAATATTCTGATTATCTGGGAAGTCAGACACGGAGTTTTCTGTGGCCAGGAGACCTTCTCGAAGAGGGAAACCCAGGGGGTGGGGAGCTTCACTGTCACTGTACCCTTCTCCTCTGTATCCATGGGGCCCAGGACAGTGGATGGCTCAGAAAAGTCACACAACAAATGTTTGTTGAATGAATGATGGATAAATGATTACGATGATGGAATTTAATTCTTTACACATTCACAAAAATTGAGGGAAAGACAATGAACAGGGAAGACTTGACCTAAATAACTAATATTACCTAAACCTCAAAGCTCAGACTGACCTTGGTGGCTGGATTGTGTATTTGGGGTGATATGTATATTTACGTGTGTGTGTATATGTGTGCATGAGAGAGAGAAAGAGATAGAGGTGAGCTAGGAAAGAGTGACCATGTGCTATTTTTGAATGGTAGACCTTCAGGTGATTTTTAAAAGATGTATTTTTGGCAATAAATGGATGATTCTTAAAAAAACAAAAATAAAAGTATGTTCACTGAAATTTATGAATTACCTCGGACCAAATTTGCTTCTTGAAAAGCACAGTGACAGTTGAGGAATGAGCAGAGGGGATATTGGACAACTCTGGCCTTGGGGAGATTTTCACCCTCTGTTTCCCAAGTGCTGATTGATGTCGATTCTAAGATGACTTGCACCTGCAGGACAGAAACCAATCATGTCACATCTCACACTTCCTAAGTGGCTGCTGCTCTGGGGCCAGTTTCTCAGATAAGGGAAAGCTCAGTGTCTGGTTTCAGGCATCTGGGGGCCAACTCCTAACCTCCTCCCTCCAGCCCACATTTGACAGTCTCAGCTCTTCACCCAGCATGACTTGGAAATGGCTTAACTCACCACTACCTGGATTGGAACTCAGCTTGCATTTATTTTCTTGAAGGAGATGTATTTTGTTTTTCAAATTTTTATTTTATTATTGTCATCATTTCAAAGTAGTACAGGGATACAAATGTTTTTGGTTACATGTATCAATTTTGTTATGTTTCAGTCAGCGGTCTAAGGGTGCCCATCACCCAGGTAGTGTTCACTGTACCCATGAGGTGGGTATCACCCATCTCTTCCTTCTCTCACCCCCCTGCCATTTGATCCAGCAATCTCACTCGTGAGATTTACCCAAAGGAAAAGGAAGCCATTTTATCAAAAAAACGCCTACACTCAAATGTTGATGGCAGTGAAAGTCACGATTGCCCAGATGTAGGATCAACCCAAGTTGATTGGAGTGAATCAACAAAATGTGGTGTTGTGTATATACCATGGAGTACTCTGCAGCCACAAAGAAGGATGAGATGAATTAAGGCCTTTAGAAACAATTTGTATGGAATTAGGGACCATGATCCTAAATGAGGTATCTGAAGAATAGCAAAACAAGCACCACCTGTAACATCACTATTAAATTGAAAGAAACCAATCCTCCTGAGTGTGGTGCCCACCACAACACCTGGCTAGGTTTTCTATTTTCACTAGAGACAGGGTCTCCCTTTGCTTAGGCTGGTTTCCAACTCCTGAGCTCAGACGATCCACCTGCCCCAGCCTACAAGAGTGCTAGGATTACAGGCATGGGCCTCTGTGCCTGGCAAGGAGATTCTTTTAGGCCTAGAAGACGTATGTGAAAATGAAGGTTCTTTCCTCTAATTCAGGCTGGAAAAGAACACCTCCTTTGTGGCTTTTATGAGGTGAGACGGCTTGGTATCCCCAAATCAGGGATGAGTAATGACGGCAGCATCTGGGGTAGGACACTACCCTGACACCTGTGGGTGACCAGAGAAACATTGGCCAGCTGAATGCAAGGCACCCCCTCAAAGGGACACTTCTGTTACAAAGACGGCGCCCCTCTTGTAAGGATCTTCCCCATCAAAAGAAATGTATGGTTTGTGGTTTGAGCACTCAAGATAGTATTAAAGCTCGGGAAGCTTGAGTAAAAGATGGTTCAAAGTATCCTTGCTGGACCTGCACGGTGGACTGGTGGCAGAAGACAAAGACTCCAGCTGCCGTCCTGGAAGAGGCCACCCAGCTCTCTCCTCATCCTCTTCCTCCCATAATGATTTCTTCGCTGTTGAAACCTGGGGCAAGAAGGTGAACTTGTTTTGAGTGAATGTCATACTAGAGCAGCCAGTGCAAGCCAACGGATGACTATATTTAGGAACAGATGGGCTAATTAAAATAAACCTGTTTGAAGACATTGGCGGAAATGGAACAAGAGGCCCTATGACGCGGCTTTTGCTACTAGAGGAGAGAACTCACTCTCCATGGTCCTATCCAACAGGGCCAGGCCTGCAGGAGTCATTTCCATAATCTGATTTGACCTGATGCAATTCTCACCTGGTCCAGTTCAACCCACCTTAGTCAACCCGTTTGTCTCCCGTTCCTAGGAGGTAACCACACTAACGTCTAACTTAGCGCCAACACCCACTCAGCAGTGCAAGGCAGCCCAGGATCCCAGGGCTCGGCCACGTTCCTGAGTATCTGGGATGACAGGCACAGACTGGCGCGTCTGACTCAGCCACTTAAATGGGATTGATGACTCTGTGGTGTGTTTCTCTTTTGCAACCTTTTGTACTATTCGCCTCCGCAGATACACAATCAATCAAATGCGAGAGATTGCCGTAGCAGCATGCCTGAGCCATTTATTTCTCAAACATCAAAAGTTTGGAGGAATCTGTGCAGAGATTTTTGATATTATTTCGAAAGTTAATTTGGTTCTGAGAAGTTATTTCACTAGTTTATTCACTGGGAAGGTACCCGCTGGCTTAGGGCTTTACCAGGGCTACAAATGAAATTTAGGAACCATTTGTTATTTTTAATAAACAAAGTGAAACAATATTTAGTTTATGCACTTTTTTTATTTAAGTAACTTTGTTTTGGACTATCACCTGTGTGTCAGAGGCCAGGTTAAAAGGCTGTCACATGAGAATGAGCAAGTCGGACTCTGCTCCTTCATGGCGCCCCCAAGGAATTAACAGAGGCAGCAATCACATTTTAAAATTATTCCTGTGATTGTAACTGTGGCGAGATCGGCCAGGCAGAAGAACTTGGAGAAAGGACCTTGTGGAACTAGAGAAATTGGTCTTCAGGATCCATGTGTCTTTATATTACAATCATGAAAGAAAAATGTATCCAATAGGGATGTTTTCAACTAAAAGTAACAGATGCAGAAATAAAGACCACCCTAACAGGAACAAGCGCAGACTAATTTCTCAGAGCACTGTGCCAAGGGAGACAGCTGCCCTCTGTTGCATTTGGCAGAAACTGAAAGGCAGGCAGAGGGGCAGGAAGATTTGGAGAGGGCAGAAGGACCGATCTCAGGTGTGCAAGGGTGAGATTGGAGATTGCCGTCCTGGGGAAGCTTTGGGCAGGTTAATTGGAAGTGGGGGCATCTCCTGTAATGGGCTTGGGGGGCATATTTGGTTTTGACTTGTTGGTCCTGGGTTAGAAAAAGGAACAATTGTAAAGTGTCGGGCGTCAGCACAGGAACCCTGACCTGGCTGGAAAGCTGGCTGGGAAAACTACATTGAAAATAAATAACTTATACCAGTTTAAAACACAGTGTCTGAGAATGCTTGGAGAAGATTTACATTAACTCAGGCTGAGTAAACAGGAGAAAATGCAGCCCCTCTCTGGCCTCTTCAGAAGCTTTTGATTTCCAACAAAGATGCATATGCAAAATGTAAAAATGTTAAAAGATAGGGTTGAAAGAAACCCAAGCGCCCAGAAAGACTGGGGAGAGAGAGAGGGAAGGTAAATGGCCGGGGGTTGGTAACAGACCAAACAGCCAATAGTGTATTTAGAGGGGAGGGGAAGGGGGAGTAAGACGGGTTTCCTAATCTCACTACATATCAAAAGTTCAAAGAGCTCAATCCCTCCCATCGATTGATTCTCCAGAGCATAGACCTAGTCCAGCCCATCTGGTCATCTCTAGAGTCTTCACCTTCAGTGGTTTTGATGAATCCCCAGGGATTGTCCGTCTGGGGGCTTTTCCTTGGATACCCCATGATTGAGGGGGGCCTGTTGAGAAGTCAACCTATCTGCCTCCCACAACAAAGGCGGCCTGGGAGACACTGGCCAACTTCTGACTGTTCTGGGCCAATTGGCTGCAGAGAATGAAGTTCATCTTCCAAGAACGCTTGCTGCGGTGGCAGGTCTGAGTTCTCATCTCTTCTATGGCCAATCAGCATATTTTGTGTATTTTTGAGTTTTGTCTCTCATGGCGTACTACACTGATGATGGCTTAAATTTCTAAGTATGGACAGATGTGGTGCTAGAGCTGTGAGCAGCTCTGTAATATCAAGACAGTGGGTCCCCCGTGTGTGTCCTTGACTTTCTTCTCTGAGCTACACATGGCTGCAAGGTCATATGGAATGGATCAATTTGAAAGGGACCGTTTCCCCACAATATTTTCAGATGCCTCCAGTAAATTTCTCATTTCCCCAGTATATCCCAACCTGGGGCACCTGTGGTGTTCTCTGACATGCACAGAATGTATAAAGATCAAGTCAGGATATTTCAAGTTTCCTATTACTTTGTCATTTCAGTGAGCCGGAAACAAACTAACGTCCTGTTTTCTGCCTACTGTGGGATGTGTAGTACATCACTGTTAACTCTGGTCACTCTGCAGTTGGACTATAGAACTTCCACCTTTCTTCTGACAGTACGCCTGTGCCCTTCAACTTACCTGTCCGTCCATCCCCTCTCACCCTCCCAGCTTCCCAGCTTCTGGTGTCTCTCCTTCTGCTCTCTACCTCCCGCACATCAACTTCTGCCGCTCCCACATGTGAGTGAGAACTTGGGATAGTTGTCTTTCTGGGCCGGGCTTGTTTCGCTAAACATCATGACTTTCAGTTTCATCCATGTTGCTGCAAATGGGAGGATTTCATTCTTCTTACAGTCAAATAGTTTCCCATTGTGTATGTGTCCCTCATGTTCTGTATCTACTCATCTGCCGACACTTAGATTGAATTCGTATTTCAGCTGCCATGAATAGTGCTGCGATTACCGTGCACGAGCAGGTATTCCTCAGATGCACACGTACTGTTAATCTCTTTTCCTTTAGAGTTATACCCAGTAGAGGGATTCCTAGACCACACGGCAGTTCTATTTTTAGATTTGTGAGAAATCTGGCAGAGATGTCGGTACCTCCTTTGCAGCGATTAACTCTATCTCTTCTCTCCAGTCGAGAACCGTTGGCCCCACTCTTTAGTATATACAGGGACATCTTTTTTGCTGTTGTTTGTGTATTGCTGCTGCTTCTGGCTAAAACGCTACTCCCCTGTCTTTTCTTGATTTATTCCCATTTTGTCTTTAAGCAAAGCCAGGGAGTACTTCTTACTTTCCTCATGGAACTTTGATGCCCCTTCTATGTCCACAGCACCTGCCCTTACTCCTAATTGCAAACTATTGAATACAGTGGTGGCTGGGAGCTGGGGCAGATGAGGCTTCTCAGCCCCGAGGAAGGTTTACTGTGCAGCTCACTCTCAGCTCCATGTCTTTCCTGTCAACGTGGGCAGCATTCACTGTGGTGTGGTGGTGGGAGAGAGGCTTGCTTTAGTGATGGGGTTGTCAGGACTTTTAATGCCTGGTGCAGAACCGTGTTGAGAGGGATACTCAACTCCAAGGGCAATTAAAAGTCTTTCCCCAGGAGTGGGTGATTTAGAGGGCTCCACACAGCTGGGCATCCAACTCCTCCCTTTTCTGGGATCATTCTGGGGAAGGGATCAGTCACAGGGGTTAGTCAAAAAGAGACATGCTGGTTCTTAAATAATTTAAAAATGGAACTAACACATGATCTCCTGGGTGTATACTCCAAAGAATTGGACGCAGGTGTTTAGACTTATACGTGGATGTTCCTAGCGGTGCTGCATATAGTAGTTCAAGGGGGGAACATCTCAAATACTCATCAATGGATAAATGGATATTCAGCAGATCCATACAATGGGGTGCAATTCATCCACACAAATAAATGAAGTTCTGACACATAATCCTACATGGAAGAAATAAGAAACAAAAGGGCATGTATTGTGTGATTTCATTCACAGGAAATATTTAGAGTAAGCAAATCCATAGAGACAGAAAGTAGGTTAAGGGTCATCAGAGGAAGGGGGAAGAGGGACTAGGAATGCCTGCTTAGTGGGTATGGGGTTTCCTTCCAGGGGCTGAAAATGTCCTGGAACCAGATAGTGGTGGTGGTTGAACAACACTGTGAATAAATCATAACTTAGGGTAGATTTTGTGTTATGTGTGTTGTGTCACTGTGAAAAAAAATGACGTGCTGTTTCCTGCTCTGCGCTGCTTCAATCTTTGGCACCATGGGATCACAGAGGCCTCGAAACACATCTTGACAGTACAGAAATCCTTGTGGTTGCCTGCCCAGTGCGATTTGAGTGTTTTCGGAAGACCGTTTAAGAATATCTAATATGAGGCATTGTCATCACATCAGATAATCCTAAGTGACCCATTTGCCAGGGGCTCCAGCTTTGAAATGCAAATATAACACATGGTGGGAAATGTCTCCATTAGCACTTTCTCTCTGGGAGATTCTTGTTTCAGGGGTAGATATTTTCTGGGAGGTAGCAGTGAATTTGTTCAATGACTTATCGGAGTTATGCTTCATGTTTTGCCTTGGTTAATGGAGGGAGCTAGAAATGTTTTTTCAGTTAACCTGAAATATTGCACAAATGGGATAAATAGGGCAGGTTAAACCACATCATTCTTGAATTTAGAAATAAGTATAATGATGTTTAAGTTTTAGATAAGAAGTGAGAATTTCTTTTTTTCTTTTTTTTGAGTTTGGCTTTAAGAAAAAAATTGTTTTTAATAGCCCCCTCTACTAACTTCTACTCCAAATTCCAATATGTTTTGTCCATCTACCCCCATACAATTCTGAAATTAAAAAAAAAAAGAATTCAAAATTTCTCATTGTTTACAGACAAATCTTGGCCTTTTGTTCTGCAATATTTTTCTTTTACATATCAAAGTAAATATCTGTGAAAAGTAGAACCTAAGTAATAACATTATTTAACTCTTTAAAATGGTATGCATTGCCATTAGATGATTCACCAAAATGCCTGAAACTCTGCAATGAGAAGATTCAGTGTAACACCATATGACAAAGGCTCAGATATCACCCATGTGTCTATCTGTCAGTGTGACTTGACTCAAAATAATAACACCAACTCAGTCCATTTTGCATTGAACTGAAGGGACCTGGGGACCAACACCTGCAAACCGTCTTCACAGAGACACAAGGGTGTGGCCCTATCCCAGTGATCCTCACAGGCTTTTATTGAAGTCAGGCACAAGAAAATACAGCACAGTGGAAAGTTTCAAATAGAGAGTCAAAATTAAAGAACAAAGCGTTCATCTTTAACTGCATGACTTAACACTTAACACATTCTGTTTACCACATCTGTCTTGTCTTTTTTTTTTATCACTGCTAGTTATGACTTAGGGTTGAGGCAATGTGCTTTGTCTAATGAGTATTGTTTTTGGTACTAAGGGCCAGTAGTGATGCTGGGCTTTTTCCCATGGAGAGTGGATACCCACACATGTGTGGAATTGATTATAACTGTGCAATTCCTTATCCACTACCCTCAAATATGAAAGCTCTGTTAAAAAGCAAAGGGAGTGTTTTGTTTTACTCTTTTTATGTGCATTTGTGTCAAAACTTTTTTAACAGCAAATCCCAAATTGAGGTAACACGAGGCCACTGTGGGTCCCAATAGTTTTGGAAGAGGGATTGTGGATCTGTCTAACATAGTGGCTTAAAGGTGTTTAAAAGAAGGCTCAGATTTACTAATGACTATATGGATCCATCTCAAAAACACACACTTTAAAATGAAAAAAAGGTCAAGAAGAAAATGATACATAGCATAGTCCTTTTCTGGATAAATTATAGCTCACATAATACCTCAGAAATATTGTAAGGGAGAATGTTGTAAGTAAATCTATGGAACCATAAGCTGAAGGACTGCTTAAATAATCTCAAATGGTGGGGCGGTGCCTGTGGCTCAAAGGAGTAGGGCACCGGCCCCATATTGGGGTTCAAACCCAGCCCCAAAAAGTGCAAAAAAAAATCTCATATGGTGTTATCCATGGAGAATAACAGCATGGACAATGGAGAGGCAGACAGAAAGCCAAACTCAAAGACAGGACATGTGAGGCCCCAGATGAATATTCTGTGGATACCCATGGTGATGCCAGGGTCAGCTTTTTCCCTCTTGTAAGGCACAGTTGTGTACATCTCTTCTTAGTTTAAAATCCTCTAAGGTGGTTGTATTTACACCAAGGTAATTGGCAAATACTATGAATCAAGATCCTTGTTTGTTCTTTGAAATCTGGCCATTAAATATGTATCTGCACATTGGACTGATATCTCTGGTGATATTAGTCCAAGGCTGCTCACTTCCATTCCACGCACAGTCATTGGGAACAGAGGACCATCCTGGTTCTTTACAATAACCACTCAATGATGTCTGACTTCACACTTGGACTGGAAAGAGGAAAGGAGGTGGTGGGAGAGTTTCCCCTGAGGGACAAAAGCTAAACTTCCCATTTCTGGACTCTTTATTTTTATTTTTTTCTGGACTCTTTAGATACCTGTGTGACTGCACTCTATTCTCAGTGGGCATGACAATTAAAAAAGCCTCCAATGAAACGTCACATTAGATGGCCCCTGGCCACTGTCTGGCTTTTGCTGCCACTTCCTCTCACCCTGTTTTTGTTTTTCTTTTTCTTTTTTATTAATATTTTATCCTAGTCTTATCCCTGCACCAAAAAAATAGGCTCCATTTACAGACTCTTGAGAGGCCTGCAGAATTGAAGAGGAGAGACCAAAGGAAGAAATTGAGCTGCCCATATTTGGTAGGAGGAACCATTCAGAATCTCCAGAAGTCTTTTTAACAACATATACAGTTGACCCTTGAGCAGGTGGGTCTGAACTGTGAAGGTCTACTCATGCACTGATGTTCTTCTCCCTTACTAATCCCTTCTTTTCCTGCTTCTCTGTCTACTCAACATGAGGAAAACGAAGAGGAAGAGAAGACCTTACTCTGATCCACTGAATGAACAGTAACTATATTTTACCTTCTTTATGATTTTCCTAATAACATTTGCTTTTCTTCGGCTTACTTTAATGTAAGAATATAGTATAGGAGGGCTGTCTAGAAAGTATACGTTGTTAATATGATTTTTCAAGTACATGGATGGATACCTTGTGGACAACCCTTGTATAATACATGTAACATACAAAATGTGTGTTAATTTACTGCTTATGGTGTTGGTAAGTCTTCAGGCAGCAGTAGGGCTATTGAGTTTGGGAGAGTCAAAAGCTACATGTGGATTTTAAACTGTATGGGGGAGGTCAGTGCTCCTGATGCCAGCATTGTCTAAAGGTCAACTGTAGTATCTTTTTAATATATAAATTGAAGGGACAGTGTAAAAGAATGAAATGTTACGTGTTGTTCCTTAATAAATATTTTTACAAGCAAGGTATGTAGCAGATAAAGTCCTCTAAGGGATCACTCACAATGGCCTTTATTGGTGTACTATCATTTCCACCACACATCTCCCTTTAGCTTTTACAAGTGAGATAATTTTCCTGGGCTGAGCAAAATAAATGGAAATTCAGTCTCCGATAAAGGCATTGCACACACAGATAAGATGTTTGCATGCAAGCCCCTGAGTATGCATGCTGTATTATTGTTCGTTCTGAGAGATTCTCCTCTCAAGATCATCTTGCAGGAAGAATCAAGCTAATGAGAGTTGGGACTTGGGGATGGAAAACTAAGAGGAGCAAAACAGACTTTTGCAGACAGGAGGAAAGATACTGGACCTCAGCATGGTTAACCACCTAAAGAGTTTGTAGAATTTCTACTTGCATGCAACTGAGTGGGTGAGATTCATATTGCTCATGGAAATCTTAGCAACATGGCTCTTCCCTGGTTTCCTGTCCCCTTCTGGAATTTGAAAACTTCTGAGAAATATATGTTCTAGGAAAAGTCTTACTGCTTTGATTTCTGTCTGGCTTATACTCCAGTCACATTCCTGGGACATAGAAATCAGTTGGACATATAATCAGTTGGGCTTTGCCCCACACCCACTGTAGGAAGGAGGAGCCATTCAGAATGGAAATAAGAAATAAGAAAACTTTGGAAAGTTTTGGCCAAAACTAAGAAAACTTTCTTCAAATAGGAACAAATAGGACATAAGAAAGAAGAAAACTTTGGAAAGTTTTGGCCAAAAATAAGAAAACTTTCTTCAAATAGGAACAGCTCTCTGGTAACCCATCTATTGACAGGAGACAAAGTGTTTCATAATTTCTCATTATGCCAGTGAATTGAAACAAATAATTAAGACAAATCTGCATTACGAGCTTCTCTTCCAGAGGGGAACTTCAATAAAGTTAAAATATAGACAGTCAAATAAAAACCCAGGGAAATGTTGAGGAACTAAGAAAATATACTGAATGAGAAGGTCATTACAAAAGTAGAAGCTTGCAGATAGTTGCAAGCTAAGTTGGAATGTTGGCTGCTTAGATTTGCTTCCAAGAGACTGGTATTATTTTAATTTTTTAAAATTTAACATTTAATTGTTTTCCCTTAAGAAAAGAATCAACATGTTCTTAAAGAAATGTAAGAAAAAGTTGAATATATTATTGCTAAAAATTAAAATGTTCATTGTCGTTTTGTGCAGAGTAAAGAAATACTTGTTAAAAAATTTATATTCAGGAACGCATATTTTAAACCTTTTTTCCAAGGCCTCACTATCATATCAGGACTTCATTAATCTAAAGTTTATGAAATAGGTAATATTTCAAAATTGTAATACATAAAATAGTCTCCGACACCCAACATTTGCATATAAATAGAAAAGAACTCAGACCCACACTATTAGGGGAAAAATGATTTTCTACATTTTTTATACAATTTTCACTAAATTAGCCTTTAAAAATGTCCTTGTCATGTAGATTGATTTTTTTTTACTTCCTATTTAAACAATGAAAATGAATTCTTTTTCCCCCAAAGGAATTGCTGAAGGAGACAGTGGAACTCATTGATAACCTTCATTACTAAATGCTAAACAAATAAATAGAAACCTGTAAAATGGTTATGTTCCCTGCACTTTATTTCACTTTGGAGCTGTATTCATTGGTTCGTTCCCTGCCTGTGCATCAGAGTCTAGTCATCCAACCAGGAGCCCGGGGTCTCCTTGCTTCCTTCCTGGGTGCATTTTGGAAAGTGGTCTTTCTCTGTGCTGACATTGTCTGTTGGTTACAATTCTGTAAGGGTTAAACAATTGGGCATCCAAGACATGTGTCCCATTTATCACAGACTGTCACAGACTGTAGGAAGCTTTAGCCTGATCCCTCCCTTTTCAGGCTCTGTGAGGTAGTTGCACAGCTTGGTCAATGGCCCTCCCTTTATTAATTTTCCATCTCTGCTGTAAACTTAGTGACTTAACACAACACAGGTTTGTTGTTTCAGGGTTCTGTAGGTCAGAAGTCCAGGTGGGCTCTCCTGGGCTGGGCTTTGCTCTTCCCTGGAGGTCTGCAAGAGCATTTGCCTCCAGCTCCTTTGGCTTATTGTCTGAATCCAGTTCTCTGTGGCTGTGGGAGAAGACGTCCCTATTTCCCTGTCATCTGTCAGCCACAAGACCTTCTCTGTTTTCGGTTTGCCCTAAAGTCATGTCTCTGGCTGTCTCTGAGAGGACCAGAATGGAGAATCTAGGAGCAGCAGCCTTGATGGACCGAGCACCAGATGTTTCCCGGATTCTGCTGGACAGCGCCACCCCCACGTGCCAGAGCAGCCCACAAGAGAAGGAAGACAGCCTTCCAGAGTCCCCAGAGTGGACTTCCTGCCAGCCATTTCAATGGCAGCTGAGCTGAACTCGATTGCATCAGAAATATTAAAAACTGTGGACTTGGTTGCACTTTGAGTGCCTAATACTTGCGTATCTGCCAAGGGACCCAATGCCCACCCACCTGGGCAGGTGGCCGGCTGCATGCATTTTATGTCCTCAGGTGCTGGAAACAAACTGGCAAAAGCATACTTTCCTGTCCTCCTTCTAACTGGGACCCTGCCCAGTTGGACTTGGGGACCCTTTCTCCCTGCAAAATCCAATCTTGAGTTGAAGAGATCTTTAGAAATCAAAGACTGTATTTTCTGAGGACAGTTGATGGAAAGTAGCAGTCTGCAAGGGAGGTGTAAAAGCAGATCATTCTCTCTCCTGCTCTGTAAACAGGCAGTTCTTTCTAAGTCATGTCACCAGAGTACACAGAAATGTCTCTCCTGGAAGCAATTCTCAACTACAGGGACACAGGCCAATAACCTCACGGGAGCCCACAAAATGATCTCTGCTTGGCCTTCAGGCTAGGCAGAGCAGCCTGGACTTACGGTCAAAATAGTCTAGAGCTCTTCCTGGGGATGCCAAGGATTGAGGGTGAAAGTCCTGTAGGGTGAGCTCTCTCCACTCTCAGTGGACATCCTGGCACAGGCATTGAGGTGCATTCTGTACCACACTGCCTGCTGTCTAGGACTGGGACTTAGAAATATTTAGGGAAATAGCATGAAACACAAGAGGACATTGTTGGAGGTTGTTTGCACCAAAAGAGTCATTGAGTCTTGTTTGCAATAAAACCTATGACAGCGTGGAAAGAACCGCTGGTAACAGGGTGAGAAAGGAAGGTCTCAAGGAAGCTACTGGCTGGGAACTGCAGGTGCCCCTTTCCCTGGATGCTGATGCCCTGTAGAGGATGAAATGCTCATGAGAGCATGTGCCTGTGCTGGAATTCCAGCTTCCCACTCACAAGCTGTGTCATCCTGGACAGGCCACACAACCTCTCCGAGCCTCTGTTTCACGGTCTATAGAATGGGTTTAATCATTGCACCTTTATTGCTGTAAATGGCAAAATAAGTGAATGTTGGTAAGGGGCTTAGAGCCATGCTGACAGGGCAAGAACTACATCTATGCTTCTTTAAAACTGCATTTTGTATGGCTGTTATCAAAGGTTATAACCAAACCTTTGATTTTGTTTGATAATATTAATGACCTACAGCTCTTAAAATCAGCTTTATTATTGAAACTTCTCTTTTTAGAAAAATAACTGTGCATTTTGAGAGTAAAACTCTCCACATTGATTCCATAGGTTAAGCCAGGCTTCTGGATTTATGTAAGACAACCAGGGAAGGAGGACTTTGGCCTGGCTCATCCAAAGCCAGGGGGTATTTTTGCTTTGGGGCATGGTTGAGGTCAAGGTCTTTGTTAAAGTCTATCTAACAAAAATAGGAAGCTGTTCCAACTTTATGCATTGTCACAGAAGTCAATATTCCAATGATGTCACCTGGCAGGGTGACATAGGGATAGGAAGATGTTCGGATGGACAGAAAGTGCTAGATATGGGTGGTGACATTATTTACTCTCCGGGTATCATAAATTCAACTGGGAAAGCCTATGAGGTTTGGCAGACTTGCCTTCTTGGAAGCCTTGTTGAGGTGCTCCCTGAAACATCTCAGGGTGTTGGAGGGAGGCTTCAAACTCTGTCCTTGCTAAACATTTGAGTATTGGGCTCTGTCCAAATGTTTGGCTGCCCTGCAAGCAATGAGCTATCCATTGGGCTGAAAAGGAAATTTTCCAAACAGGAAAACAGCACACATCTTTGAAGATGCAGGATTCCCTGACTGTAACTGGTTCAAACACACTCTGTTCAGTTACAAGGGATTGTCATGATAATAAGACAATACTATGATAATTACTCTATATTTTCATGCTATGGTTAGCATAAGAATTTCAGTACATGACTGTCTCCTAATTCATTATCTCTTATCTCTCATCAGGGTGATGTCTAATTTTGCTTATGACTAATGAGTACAATAGAAAGAAATTAAATTGAGACTCTCGTGTGATGAGAAAAATATGTTGGAAGATTCCTAAAAGCACTAAAATAAAATATTTAATCTTGTTTCTCTATGTTCTTACCACACTCTGGCCCCAAATCCACACTTCTTGTCACATGGGCGTTTGAAGCTGCTTCAGAAGAGGATAAACTAAATTTGTTTCTGTTGAGCCAAACGATTTCTGACATGAATTATGCATCATTCGTGTAGGCTACAGAACCTAAAAGTACAAATAAGTAAATGTCACCTCTGAGTTTTCCTCAAAGAGCATACTTATTTGAAACACAGTATAGACATAAATACTGAGACTATTTTTTAAATGTCAAAGAATGCAAAATTTACTCTTCATACATACAAATTCCCTCTCTCTGTCCCTCTCTCTGTTTCTCTTAATCTTCAGGATCTCTGGGCAGTATTCATGAAAATTAGTGCTGGTAAACGAGCTTAGAAAATTTACTAATTTTCATTTCATGATGTCTAAATGGGAATATTTGGTTTGACTTATGAACAAAATGACAACCTACTAGAACTGTAGAAAAAGGAGGTGTGTTCACCATATCTGCAATGGACCATCAGGACCTACCAAAATAATTTGATGAAATCCAGCTTTATCTATGGCACAACTGAAATGTAAATTCTAAGTCCTTGGTTTGGCTAAGAATACTGGAATGAAAAAAAAAATCCCAATATTTGAGAGAGATGTTTATTATCATAAGCTTAACAGTCAAAATGTCATGCCATGGCTTCTCATTATTTTTGCCCTTATGGATTTTGATTGATTTGAGTTCCATTCCCTTAGGAGGATAATCTCTGAGCAAATGCTATTGGCAGGTGAAATAGCTGGTGTATTTCAGAAGGAAACTAAGCAAGGTCTAAGTCATTGGGATGCACACTCCAGAAATGAGTTGATAATATCTTACAAACCAAGAGGGTCAGAAACCTGGTTTTGGACAGAGATTGGTTTTGGTAGTGAAAGTCTTTATAAGGAACCATTTCCACCTAGGCACTTGTAAGGAAAGGGATACCATAGTGCTCTGAGCATACACCTTCAAAATCACCACCATCCTTTACTTTTCCATCTAGCAAGCTAACTAGATGCTGGAAAGAGGCACTGAGCAAGAGTCTTGCTGGATGTGACCAGGGGGCAACAAGATAAATAAAGAAGAGTGGCTCTCACCAAATAGCTCTGCTCCTTCTTCTTGTTAAAACCCATCAATAGGGGGCAGCGCCTGTGTCTCAGCGAGTAGGGTGCCGGCCCCATATACCGAGGGTGGCGGGTTCAAACCTGGATCTGGCTGAAACAAAACAAAAAAATAGTCAGGCATGTGGCCGGCGCCTGTAGTCCCAGCTACTCAGGAGGCTGAGGCAAGAGAATTGCTTAAGCCCAAGAGTTGGAGGTTGCTGTGAGCTGTGTGAGGCCACGGCACTCTACCGAGGGCGATAAAGTGAGACTTTGTCTCTACATAAAACAAAAAATAAAAAATAAAAAACCATCAATGAACCTGCTCTTTGGTTTTGGGGTGGGAGTCATGGCACAGATTGTGTGTGTATGTTTTTTTTTTCTTTATTAAATCATAGCTGTGTACATTAATGCAGTCATGGGGCACAATGTGCTGGTTTCATATACAATTTGAAATATTTTCATCAAACTAGTTAACATAGCCTTCATGGCATTTTCTTAGTTATTGTGTTAAGACATTTATATTGTACATTTAGTAAATTTCACATGTATCCTTGTAAGATGCACCGTAGGTGTGATCCCACCAATTACCCTCCCTCCACCCATCCTCCCCCCTCCCCTCCTCTCCCTCTCCCCTTTCCCCATATTCTTGGGCTATAATTGGGTTATAGCTTTCATACGAAAGCTATAAATTGGTTTCATAGTAGGGCTGAGTACATTGGATACTTTTTCTTCCATTCTTTTTTTTTATAATTTTATTGAATCATAATCGTGTATATTGGTGCAATCATAGGGCACAATGTGCTTCATATACATTCAGAAATATTTTGATCGTACTGTTACAGATAGCCTTCATGGCATTTTCTTGATCACTATGTAAAGACATTGATACTCTACCTTTAATAAGTTTTAATAAGTTTCACCAGTACCCTGCTAAGATGCACCGTAGGTGTGTTCCCACTAATTGCCCTCCCTCTACCCATCCTCCCCCCTCCCATCCCCTCCCTTTCCCCTTTCCCTGTATTCTTGGGCTATAATTGGGTTTTAGCCTTCATATGAAAGCTATAAATTAACTTCATATTAGGGCTGAGTACATTGGATACTTTTTCTTCTATTCTTGAGATACTTTGCTAAGAAGAATATGTTCCAGCTCCATCCATGTAAACACAAAAGAGGTAAAGTCTCCATCTTTCTTTAAGGCTGCATAGTATTCCATGG
>CAUYON010079007.1:0-18146 GCA_963573935.1 Arctocebus calabarensis
GTAGTCCCAGCTACTTGGGAGGCAGAGGCAGGAGACTCACTTGAGCCCAGGAATTGGAGGTTGCTGTGAGCTGTGATGCCACGGCACTCTATCCAGGGTGACAGCTTGAGGCTCTGTCTCAAAAAAAAAAAAAAAAAAAAAGTTGAGCCATAGTCCTCTGTAGCACTCTCTGGAGAAGTTAAAAATATGCAGAAGGAGGCACAGGATTATACTACCCTTTTCAAAGATGTAAATGTAAGGCCCACAGGAATTGGAGTTTCCCCCCAAGAAACAGGTTTAAATAGGTTTATTTCAACCTCCCTTGCCCAGACCCTATGGCTCTCACCCCTGCTGTGTGACCTTATCAGACTTGCCACCACCATCCTGGATCTATGGACAGCCCCAGAGAGGCCCAGGTAAGAAGCAGGAAAGACTAGCTCAGTTGGAAAACTCTGTCCTTTAAATCCTGGGCTTTTCCTAACTCAGTATTAAAATAAAATTGGATAGGCTCCGCGCCCGTAGCACAGTGGTTACAGCACCAGCCACATACACCGAGGTTCAAACCTGGCCCAGGCCAGCTAACCAACAATGATAACCGCAACAAAAAAATAGCCGGGCGTTGTGGCGGGCGCCTGTAATCCCAGCTACTTGGGAGGCTCAGGCAAGAGAATTGCTTAAACCCTAGAGTTTGAGGTTGCTGTGCGCTGTGACCCCACGGCACTCTACCAAGGTTGATACAGTGAGACTCTCTCTCAAAAAAAATAAAAATAAAAAATAAAATTGTGGCTTGGCGCCTGTGGCTCAAAGGGCTAAGGCGCCAGCCATGTACACCTGAGCTGGCAGGTTCGAATCCAGCCCAGGGCCTGCCAAACAACAATGGTGGCTGCAACCAAAAAATGGCCGGGTGTTGTGGCGGGCGCCTATAGTCCTAACTACTTGGGAGGCAGAGGCAAAAGACTTGCTTGAGCCCAGGAATTGGAGGTTGCTGTGAGCTGTGATGCCACAGTACTCTATCCAGGGTGACAGCTTGAGGCTCTGTCTCAAAAAAAAATAATAAAATAAAATTGAATTTTCAAGTGTTGATAGAAGAAACCAGTCTAAGACTATTTTTTTTAAATCACTGATCCCCTCGAAGTTAACTAGTTTTTGCTTTCCAGTTATCAGTACTCTCTGGGTCCTGTGCAGAACTCAGAAGAGGTTTAGGTTCTGAAGTTCTGAACTCGCGCAGGGGAGTCAAGGAAAAGAGAAGACTGAGGCTCCCCCCACAGGCAGTGGCCCCCATCCCCGGGCCTGGATCGGTACCTCAGGGTAGTAGCCTATTACTCAACATTTTTAAGTTAAAAGTAACATTTTAATGCAACAAAATCAGCATATAAGAATTGTAGAGCTCTAAAAAGAAAAATAAAATTTAAGATACAATTTTTAAATACGTGTGAAAAAATAGATCAACAACAAAATAGGGGGGAAATTTCACCCAGGGAATATCACTATTACTTACTTATTGTGTATTCTTCCAGATCTTTTTCTTTTTTTCTTTTTTTTCTGGCAGGAGCAGGGTGTGAACCCGCCACCTCCGGTATATGTGGCCAGCACCCTACTCCTTCAGCCATAGGCGCTGCCCTCCAGATCTTTTTCTAAGCACATATATGCATAATTTTTTTTCCAAAATGAGACCATACCACGCGTGCTATGTGTAACTTTTCAATTAATATTGTCCACCTTTTGCATGTCAATGACCTATCACCTTATGTTACGTTTGATCAGTATTCAAATTTCCCCAGATTTCTCAAAATGGCCTTTCAGCAGGGGCTGAGGCTGCTGGGTGGGTCGGGTGCCCTTGTGTGAAGTAAGCGGGTACCATTCCTGTGTGTGCTGGGGCGGTCCAGATGGAAATGACAGTCCTGCTGTCACAGAAGCCGAGCAGTGCGCTGGGCTGTGGAAGGGGCCAGGGACAAGTATGGAAGGGAATTGTGGGTTGTGCCCAACACAGGTGGTGCCACCAGCTTGGCAAAGAGTGACCTGGAGTCAGAAGAGCAGACGGGGAGCGAGTTCACTGCAGCTGCCAGGAGAGGACTCCCCGCCCTTCCCCTCAGCCACCTCGTCCCCAGCCCACTGGCCGTACCAAGGGTTGGTGTGTGTCCTTCCACTCCCTTCTCCAGCCTTCCCAAACAGCAGGAGCCTCTTGGGCAAAGGGCAGTTCTCAGGAGAATTGATGATACAAATGAGCCCAGAAGTATTTCCCATGGCTGAGAACCCTGTGCTTCCCTTGCCTTGAGAACCACATTCCACGGAGCAGATCCCCAGGGGCTTGATCTGAACTCTCCCAACAGTCTATTCAGACTAAGTACCTCATCTTTTTAAAAAGTACGAGAATGACCAGGACCAGTTTCCTTCCTCTCCTCCATTCCCTTGGCTTGCTGGTGCCTCCTGTTTGTCCCAACCGTCTCTGTCCATTTGTCTCTCTGACTCCTGACGGACTAAAGTCTGCCGCTTTCCCCAAGCCCTCTTCTACCCTGCCCCTGTCTTCCTTAGAAAGACCAACATATTGGCTCGGCGCCTGTGGCTCAACGGGCTAAGGCACCAGCCGCGTACACCTGAGCTGGTGGGTTCGAATCCAGCCCGGGCCTGCCAATCAACAATGAGGGCTGCAACCAAAAAAAATGGCCAGGTGTTGTGGCAGGCACCTGTAGTCCCAGCTACTTGGGCGGCAGAGGCAAGAGACTCGCTTGAGCCCAGGAATTGGAGGTTGCTGTGAGCTGTGAAGCCATAGCACTCTATCCAGGGTGACAGCTTGAGGCTCTGTCTCAAAAAAAAAAAAGAAATTCCAACATATTTGCCAACTACTCCCAAACAGAAAATGCCAGGCCCTGGGGCAAGGCACCCCGCAGAACCGAGATGCCCCCACTTACACAGTCTCAGCTCTTAGCGTTTCCAGCCCCAGGTCCTTACTTGGGGGGGCACAGAAAGCAGGGGACCAGTTCCTATGACCAAGTGGCTCATGGCTCTTATGCTGTGGGTGCCCTGCCAGTGTGCTTGCACCAACCAGCTGCTTCAGAACGGAAGGTCTCCACCACAGCCAGCCCTGCAGTGGCTTCTCTGGCAAGGGCATTCATTTTGAGAGAAAAGGTACCAACCCTGTTCCTGCCTTTAACCACCAAGGCTATTACCTGCTGCCCCCTCCCCAAGCAATGGGCCTCACCAGCCTGTGGGGGTCAGACAGGAAGGCACCAGCATCCTGCCTGTGTGGGCTGCAGGCTCTGGCGCCTCTAAAACCCGGCAGGCAGCCCCGCACTGCTTTGCCCTCCCCAGTCGGCTCTCAGGAGCCCGGCACCACCCCCTGGTAGCCGCCCACGAGGCCTGGCACACACCACACCAGGGCCAGGCTCTACACGATTGCTACCACCCTGGCCTTGCCTGAGCTCTGAGACCTCACCACACACACAGTCCAGCTTCTGAGCCATCAAGGCTTCCATGGGGACTACTTGGGCAGCAGCTGGGCCTCTGCTCAAAGACGAAGACAGAAGAATAAGGAGACCGCTGCTCCTCCATGGATTACACAGCCTAGTGCTGGCCAGTCCATCACGGCCCTCCCAGGGGCCCGGTCCTGGCCACCCTCTGGGATGAGGTCATTCAAGAGCCTAAAGGCGGCTTAGCGTTGTAGCTCAAGCGGCTAAAGTGCCAGCCACGTACACCTCAGCTGGTGGGTTCAAATCCAGCCCGGGCCCGCCAAAAAACAATGACGGCTGCAACCAAAAAATGGCTAGGCGTTGTGGCGGGCGCCTGTAGTCCCAGCTACTTGGGAGGCAGAGGCAGGAGACTCGCTTGAGCCCTGGAGTTGGGGGTTGCTGTGAGCTGTGATGCCACAGCACTCTATCCAGGGTGACAGCTTGAGGCTCTGTCTCAAAAAAAAAAAAAAAAGAGCCTAGAGGAACTGTAGCAACTCTGAACCCCTGGGCTGGCTTTCAAGGCCTCACCAGGCCAGCGTCTCCTGGCTGCAGGCAGAGCACCCACTGCCGGCCCTTCCACCCTCAAAGGTGCTTACAGGGTAACAAGAGTGACCTCTCTGAGAGTTGTGAGAATGGCTGGTTAACACGTGGAAACTCAGAAGTGTGCCTGGCACACAGCAAGTTCTCTGTGTCTGTCAGCTATTGCTACTGCTATTATGTTCCCAAACCACACCAACCCCAACGGCCCTTCCTTTTCAGAACCCCATGCCCTCTTCAGAGTCACCAGCCAGCAGCTTCTAAATGTTCCTCTGTCCCATGGGCTCAAAAGTTGGTCTGACTATTTGTACACATGGGCCAGATGCTCAGCCAGAGGGCCCAGCTGTTCTTGTGTGGCAGAGTCCAGCCCCATGACGCCAACACAGAGAACACCCAAGCTCCACATTCCATGCTTTACAAAACGCTTCTACATCTATTTCTACTCTATGGAGTAGCCAGGGCAGAAGTAACCATTCCCACTTTCCAGGTTAGCCCCCTGACACTCAGAGCCACTGAGTACTTACCCTGGTCATGCAGCTGGTAAGTGGCCAAGGTAGGCTTTGAACCCATCTCTGCTTGAACCCAGACCCAGTGCTTTTCCTCAGCCCAGAGCTGGGTCACAACCAGTTAAGTGCATCATCATCCTTCTGAAAAGCAGCTCAGCTGCCAGAGGAATTAGAGACAGCCGCACAAAGAAAACCAGACGCCCTGCTCCTCGTCTCTGGACCGGCTCCCAGGAAAGGGAGGACAGCTGGCTGATGAGTGGCCTCTGCCGCCCGCCCTGCCCTTGAGCTCAGCTCCTGGCAGGAAGAGTGTCTCACTGAGGAGGGCCAGTGAGCCCCCTCCTTCTGGGAAAGCCTCCCAGCAGGGCTGGGGCCAGACCACAGGGCTGTGCGCCACTGGGGGTCAGAACAAGGAGTGTCTAAGGCCAACCATGTGGCCATTAACCCTCTCTAACCTTAGCACCCTGAAAAATAGACGCCGTTCCTGTTTTTCAGATGAGAAAACTGAGGCTTGGAGAAATGTGACTTTCCAGGATGGGAACCTGTGTCTAGAAGACTCCACCTTCCAGCTGGCCTACAGCCTCCACCATCCCCAGCCCAGGGTCCCTTATCTTCTGGAGCTCTTGAGGCAAAGACCACATCGCCTTGCTTATAGCCCTTCCCCCAGGCCTCCAGCAGTGCCCAGTGAGTGTTGTGAAATGAAGGGCTCCCCAAGTGCATCCTTAACTTGCCCTGAGGATGTTGCACTATAGCCCATGAGCACCTGGAGACCTGGCAAACCCACCTGGAGACCAGGCAAACCCACCTGGAGACCTGGAGAAACACAGCCAGCCTTGCCTACACCCCTCCTAACCCCACAGCCTGGTAGCAGGGCCCACTAGGATGCCTCCATTGCACCAGCCACTTGCCTTTGGGGAGGAAGGGTCAGATCCCAGCAGCCTCCAGGGTAAGGGGTAGGGTCTCCACAGGGGTCAACATCTGGAGATGGAGGAGAGCAGGACAGAACCAAGGGCAGGAGTACACACACTAAAGGCCCAAGTCCCGTGCCCAGGGCACTGACTCTGCCACCCACAGGATAGGGAACGCTGATGGGGTTGAGGGCAGAGCCAGGCTCAGGTCTGTGTAGGAGCACAAGAGGTAGGATACAAGTTCATCAGCCCAAGCAGCTAACAAACATAACAATAGCCTTGACCACAAAGAGGAAATAACAATGAAACCGAACTCCGCCCCAGTCCCACCCTGCCCTCCAGCGGGACTCTGCCCCGTGGACTGTGCAAGTGAAGCCTGACTCCGCCTACCTCCCCAGCCCCAGCACACGCTGTTCTTTTCTGTCTACCAATCACTGCCCCCATCCCATGACCTTACTGTACCACCTTCCACAGTGTCCCTGACCTCCCGAGTTAAACCCAAACGTCCATTTGGCACTCACAGCTGTGAGAATGGTCCCAGCCAGCACACAGCACCTCTGTGCCAACTTTTATTGGCAAAAATAATATAATAAAGGATGATGGGAAAAAGGGGGGGTGTCTCCTCCATCACCACTCAAGAAAGGGGACCAAAAGGCAGGTGCTTAAGGCAGGGAAAGAAGGGCCAGAATTAAATTCAGGTCCATCTGGCAACAGTTAGGTGCTGGGACTCAGGGGGTGCCCAGGTCCTATGAGCAGCAAGGAAGGCTCACATAGGAGGATCTCAGAGGGGGGCAAGGGCCAGCCCCCTGGGGATTAAATCCCAGCTCCTCTACTTGCTGACTACAAGACCCAGGGCAACTTTCTGAGCCTCAGTTTCTCCATCTTTATGTATTTATTTATTTTTAGAGGTAGAGTCTCTATCTGTAGAGTGCTGTGCCATTACAGCTCACAGCAACCTCTGGTTCTTGAGCTTAGGTGATTCTCTTGCCTCAGCCTCCAGAGCAGCTGGGACTACAGGTGCCTGCCACAACGTCTGGCTGTTTTTTTTGTTGCAGTTTGGCCGGGGCTGAGTCCGAACCCGCCATCCTTGGTATATAGAGCCAACGCCCTACTCACTGAGCCACAGGCACCACCCAGTTTCTCCATTTTTATTTATTTATTTATTTTTATTTTTTTTTGAGACAGAGCCTCAAGCTATCACTCTGGGTAGAGTGCTGTGGCGTCACAGCTCACAGCAACCTCCAATTTCTGGGCTCGAGCAAGTCTCTTGCCTCTGCCTCCCAAGTAGCTGGGACTACAGGCACCTGCCACAATGCCCGGCCATTTTTTTTTTTTGGTTGCAGCCATCATTGTTGATTGGCGGGCCCGGGCTGGATTCGAACCCGCCAGCTCAGGTGTACGTGGCTGGTACCTTAGCCCGTTGAGCCACAGGCGCCGAGCCAATTTCTCTATTTTTAAAATGGGGACAGGAATAATAGTACCTGCCTTAGAGGATTACTATGAAGGTTCAGGAGAAACCACATTTAGTGCACCCCTGGCAGCATGTATGTGATGGGCATTCTGATGTCATCATGGTGAATGACATAATCTCCCTGAAAGAGTGAGAGGCTGCCTTTGGGCTGAGTTGGGAGAGGTTACGAGGCCAGGCCCCAGGAGTAGCCCTGGGCGCCATCACTGTCACAGCAAACAGCATTTGGCAGTGGCAGGTACTACGCTAAGCACTCTACACATCTTCCTCACCAACATTCCCTATGGTCTCAAACTCCTGAACTCAAGCAATCCACCCGCCTCGGCCTCCCGGAGTGCTAGAATTAGAATTAAAGGCATGAGCCACCTCATGGCTTCCTGCAGTATATTAAAATAAGAGGAAAAGGAAGAGAATTCCATTGCCCCTTTGAACTTGGTTGGTCTGGTTTATGCAAATAGAGGCTTTTTGATATTGAATGACCTTTAACTCAAAATATTCTTTATTCCAATGAGTCACATTCTAGGGTGAAATTCCCTGACCTCCCTCAATACACAAGCAAACACATAGACAAGATGGTGACACAGGCAAGGGAGGAAAGAAAGCTGGATTCAGGAATCCAGGGGACAGGGTGGGTGGCCCTTGGTGATCAGAGAAGACTAACTGCAGAGAGGAAGTACTAGCTGACACTTTGATGAAAGGTGTGATCAGGAAACGACCTGGAGTCCAGGCAAAGGGCAGCAAGAACAAAGGCCTGGAGGTGGCGGGTCCTGACTCCCTGGAAGTCAGGAGGCCAGACTGGCCACAGGGTATTGGGGACAGTGGGGGGAGTGACACACATGAGGCTAGAGAGGCAGGTAGGGACAGGTCCCATGGGGTTTCCAGTTTTACTCTGTTGTAAGAAGTCAACAGAGTTTACACAAGAAGAAATACACTCTGATTTACATTTTTAAAATATCACTCTGACTGCAATGCGGAGAACGGACTTCAGGGGGGCCCTGTGGACGTTGACACTGACCTTGGATATACACCCCATGCTGAGCCAGAGGCCCAAGCAGGCAAGGGACCCCACACTTCCAGTCCCCAGGAGACCCTGGAAGGCCAGGCCACACTCCTGACCCAGGCTTCTCCCTGGCCAGGGAGGAAGGTTCCCCCTGGCCAGACCAAGGTATTGCCATTTCCAGCCTCTGGGAAGGGCAGAGGAACACAAATTACATTTCCTGGCCTTACGAATCCACTCTGAAAAGAGCCACCCCACCGGTGACTCTAAAGCAGTGGTTCTCAACCTTCCTAATGCCACGGCCCTTTAATACAGTTCCTGTGGGTCACAACCCAAAAGTTGAGAACCGCTGCTCTAAAGGAAAGCAAAGTACCAGCAGTGGTGCTTGTTTTTCATCATTTACAGGCCCCACAGCTCCATTAAATTCGCAGCTAAGTACACTGAACTGTGTTTGGCCTTTAGATGTCAGGTGCAGTTATCGCTGAGCAATAAATGGCAGGGACAGAGCCGTGCCCCCCGCGTGGAACAACAGGAAGGTCCTGGACTGAGCACCCCAGGACCAGTTCTGGCTCTGCCTCCAACTGTGTGGGCCAGCCCTGATAAACCGCAGCTCCCCTCTGGGCTGAGGTCTCTCCTCCAGAACACAGAGGGTGGAGTAGCTGTTCCTTGCAGCCTTTCCAGGCCCTTCCAGGGCGTAGACTACAGTCCAGGGTTCCAAGGAGTTCAGATTCAGGGCAAGTCAGAGGCAGCTGCCAAGAACCACCTGAGCTGTCCTCCGGTAGCAGGAAATTTGTGCAACCTTAACCCATATTCTTTTTCCTTTTATTTTCCTTTCTTCTCTTAGCTCCTCCCTGATTCCCATGGCCAAGGCGGCCCCAGGAATGGTTATGATGGCAGAAGGGGAAGTTTCCTCGTTTTACAGTTCAAAAGCATAGGCCAAGAACAGAAAGACCTCCCGTCACTGGTTTTGTGTAAGAGCCGGGCTTCCAAAGCCTCCTTCACACCCCCAACCAAGGAAAGGATTCCCACGGCACCCAGGAAGTGAAGAGCAAGGTGACTAACTGTTGGCGGTCCTTGCTAACACCAGGTGCAGGCAGTAAAAGGGTTTAAAATCAGTGATAAGATCCACTGACAGTGTGCTTTTTATTATCACCACACACCAGCAATTCTAAACAATGTCCATGACAAAATAAGCCTACCTGAAAAATTTCTGTAAGTTCAAAGTGTTTGCTGCAGTTACTGTTGAGTTTTAATAATATATATGCAAGCTCTAAATTAGCACGTGCTCATTATTATTATTATTATTTGTAGAGACAGAGTGGCATCACACAGCTCACAGCAACCTCCAACTCCTGGGCTTAGGCAATTCTCTTGCCTCAGCCTCCCGAGTAGCTAAGACGGCAGGCACCCACCACAACGCCCGGCAATTTTTCTGCTTTTGCAATTTGTCCAAGGCTGGGTTTGAACCTGCCACCTTCGGTATATGGGGCCGGCACCCTAATCGATGAGCCACAGGCGCTGCCCTTTATTATTTATTTTTAAATAAACATACAGGGTGGACATAAATTTGCTAAATTGCACACAAACTTTGTGTCCACCCTGTATTTTGTGTGGAAATTATTTCTAAGAATTCCCAGGTATACAGGTGGTTCCAAACAGGTTCATTTATTTTCTTTTTAAGTTAATTAATTCATATATTGAACATATGATGATTGTATGTATTTATGGTTACAATGTGATGTTTCCATATACATATTAGAAAGATGAACTAGAGGCTCGGTGCCTGTGGCTCAGCGGGCTAAGGCGCCAGCCATGTATACCTGAGCTGGCAGGTTCGAATCCATCCCGGGCCTGCCAAACAACAATGATGGCTGCAACCAAAAAATGACTGAGCGTTGTGGCGGGCGCATGCAGTCCCAGCTACTTGGGAGGTGGAGGCCAGAGACTCGCTTGAACCCAGGAATTGGAGGTTGCTGTGAGCTGTGATGCCACAGCACTCTATCCAGGGTGACAGCTCGAGGCTCTGTCTCAAAAAAAGAAAGATGAACTAGAGCTAATTACCATAGCTGCCACCTGTCCTACTTAATTTTTTGCCCAACATGTTCCTTTCATGAGTAAGTTCATGAAGGTTCAGAATCCTTTGAGCTGGCTTCAGACTTGGTGCTGTCCTCATCTCCTCCTGGGAGCTACCTGTTCTTGTGTTAAAATAGTACATTCAATAGCCACATTAGCAGCTGTGGCTCAACGGGCTAAGGCGCCAGCTACGTACACCAGAGCTGGCGGGTTCGAATCCAGCCGGGGCCCACCAAACAACAATGATAGCTGCAACCAAAAACTGGCCAGGCGTTGTGGCAGGTGCCTGTGGTCCCAGCTAGTTGGGAAGCAGAGGCAGGAGACTCGCTTGAACCCAGGAATTGGAGGTTGCTGTGAGCTGTGATGCTACAGCTCTCTATCCAGGGTGACAGCTTGAGGCTCCCTCTCAAAAAATAAATAAATAAATAAATAAATAAAATTAGCAGCTGAAGCCTAGTGATTGTAAAGACTGAGACTTAGAACTTGAGTTGCCCTGGGTGCCTGTAGTCCCAGCTACTTGGGAGGCGGAGGCAAGAGACTCACTTGAGTCCAGGAATTGGGGGTTGCTGTGAGCTGTGATGCCACAGCACTCTATCCAGGGTGACAGCTTGAGGATCTGTCTCCAAAAAAAAAAAAGCCAGGAGTTGTGGCAGGCACCTGTAGTCCCAGCTACTCAGGAGACTGAGGCAAGAGAATCGCCTAAGCCCAAGAGCTGGAGGTTACTGTGAGCTGTGACACAACGGCACTCTACCAAAGGTGACAAAGTGAGACTCTGTCTCTTAAAAAAAAAAAAAGCAAGGCAAGTCAGGCGCGGTGGCTCATGGTGGATTGCCTAAGCTCACAGGTTCAAGACCAGTCTGAGCCAGAGCAAGACCTCATTTCTAAAAATAGCTGGGTGTTGTGTTGGGCACCTGTAGTCCCAGCTACTTGGGAGGCTGAGGCAAGAGAACTGCTTGAGCCCAAGAGTTTGAGGTTGCTATGAGCTATGATGCCACAGCACTCTACCAAGGACAATAAAGTGAGACTCTATGTCTAAAAAAAAAAGAAAAACAAAAATAAAAAGCAAGTCAAAAAAATAAAGTATTGACTTGGCGCCTGTGGCTCAAGTGGCTAGGGCGCCAGCCACATACACCTGAGCTGGTGGGTTCAAATCCAGCCTGGGCCTGCCAAACAACAATGACGACTGCAACCAAAAAATGGCCGGGCATTGTGGCAGGCGCATGTAGTCCCAGCTACTTTGGAGGCGGAGGCAAGAGACTTGCTTGAGCCCAGGAGTTGGAGGTTGTTGTGAGCTGTGATGCCACAGCATTCTACCCAGGGTGACAGTTTGAGGCGCTGTCTCAAAAAATAAAAATAAAGTATCACATAAGTGGCATAATGTAGTAGTTGCCTACATTTTACCTTTTATAGATATATTAGGGTTTTTTTACTTTTTGGTTATTGGATATTTACATAAAACATTAATGTATGAGATGATAACCAATGGATTAGCATCCGGTTAGGTGAATATATAAACTATTGAATAAACAGTTGTGTTGTCACGTGTCTCCATGGTGGGCTGTAATATTTATTCTTTCTGCTGGGATGAGTTTATACATATGCACAGGTACACACAGTAAGTGCACATGTGTGTCTCAACCCATCTCGGGTGCTTTAATAAAGATGCCTTAGACTGGGTGGTTTAACAACAAGCATTTATTTGTCACAATTCTGGAGGCTAAGGAATCCGAGATGTAGGTAACTTAAAGATTTGGTGTCTGCAGAGGGCCTGTTCCCTTGTCCACAGATGGCTGTCTTCTCCCTCCCATGATGGAAAAGAAGTGCTGTGGAATCCCTTTTATGAGGACAGTAATCTCATTCTTGAGAGCTCCACCTTAATGACCTAGTCATCCCACCTCCTAATAACATCATAACGGAGGTGAGGATTTCAACATAGGAATTTAGGGGGCACAGAAACATTCAGTCTGTAATTTCATGTATACATATATGTATTAACAAAAGAAGATGATATCGAATAAATAAATCACTTTCTACATTTCTTTTCTGACCTTTATTCTTACTCATCTTATTTCATCGTTATTACGAAGAATAATTTTTATTGTCTAAAGTAGGGAGGTGTTAAAAAATAATCCTCTCCATTTACTTTGAAAAAATTAGAGTGGAAAAAAAAAAGATCCTCTCCAGATGTCAAACCCACCAAGAGAGCCACTGGAGAGACCAAGCCGCACCTGGCAGAGTCGCCTCCCAGTATCCTCACATGGTCTTCCTGGGGCCCGGCAGGGCTTGGGAGCAGCAGGACTCCTGTGCCTGGGGTGGGCCTCAGAGCAAGCTGATGAGCTGGAGAACCACAGACAGTGCTGACGGACACACAGCAGCACAACTGATTGCAAATAGCAATGGTTGGCCTGTGATAGGTACCCTCACCAGGGGAAATCCTCCCAGCACCACGCCCTTGAAAGTCAGGTACGGCCCTAGGGAGGGGTCCCCAAGATGGCCAAGATTAAGTTTCTATCCCTTCAGCACAATGAAGGCTTGAGATTGAAATTATATTTTATTTGGGTTATGTTAGTGATAATATAAATATTGTATTATATAACATATATAGATAGGTAATACATATATATGTTAGGTACACATTATAAATAAAACATATAAATATAAAAACAAAATATATTATAAAAATAGAAAGACAGAAAGGAAAGTTCTATTTCATTTTGTGAACAACTGCTTTTGAGGACCCTGAACCACCTATACTCCCTGATGACCCAGAAGTGACAAGCTACCCAGAAGAGACAGTATCTTATTGTCTAAAGGGGGTGTCCATTAGCCGGGGACGCAGGGCCAGGGGCTCACCAGGCTCTTCTGGGCGGAGCCTCACTGGGCCTGAGACTATCAGGGCCTGCGGGGACGAAGCCCAGGTGTCCTCGTACCCTCCCCATGTGTGAGGGGCAGCTGCAGTCCACAAAGCCACTCAGCAGCCCGCTAGCCCTGACCCCCTGACCGGGTCTACTGACCCCGCCCTCACCTCTACACGACCCATCCGGCTCCAGACACTGTCAGGGCAGGGGGAACCCTGGCAGCAACCTGAACAGGCTCAGGGGAGGGAAAACAGGAGGGAGCAGACAAGCATGGAGGGCAGGAGCGGGGTGACTCACCGCAGAACAAAGAACCTGCAGAAGTGAGCAAGAAAGGGAACAAGCACCCCGACAAAGGTCAACAAGTGATCATGTCATTCTGACAGCAACCCCAGATCCGCCCCAAATCCCACATTTGCTGTAAAATGGAGGGGAACCAGTTTCCAGCCTGCAGAGCAGGGATTTCCACCAGCTTTATTGTCCCCATCCCTAGGAGGAGCTAATCCCAGACCAGAGAACCTGCTGGTTCTGCCAGGTGGGCTCAGCTCATCTCTGGAAGGTTCGTCCCAGGGTCCCACCACCTCCTGCCTTCCGGTGAACTCAAGGAGCATGGGGCTGCCCAGTCCAGGAGCTGAGAAAGTGCCCAGATCCCCTCCCCTGCGCTGCCTGACAACAAAGCCCGGTCATTTGGTGTCTGGGTATAGCTCTTAGATGGGGTGGTGGGTGCCCAAAGGATGCCACTCCACAGCCTCCAAGGACACACAGCTGGGAGGCTGTGAGCATCTCTGCCCACTCTCAATATGCCATTACCACCCTCATTTGGGGGGTAAGTGACAAACTGGGAAAATGATCAAGATCCCTGAGGAGGGCGGTGCCTGTGGCTCAAAGGGATAGGGCGCCGGCCCCATATGCCAGAGGTGGTGGGTTCAAACCCAGCCCTGGCCAAAAACTGCAAAAAAAAAAAAAAAAAAGATCCCTGAGGAAAAAAACAGAACAGCTGTCATTCACACACCCTCACCTCTGACACCTGCCACTTCCTCCTCCCTAGCCCAGGGGACCACCACCAATAACCCCTCTGCCATAGGAATGGATGGGCTTCCAGGCTGGAGGGAGTCCATGCAAATGAAGGGCGGTGGCTTGTCTAAACCCAGGCATCTCTCCTTCTGAAAGAGTCCCCAGGGTAAGGGGAAGGGCACATGCCACGTGGTTTGTAATGGCAGAAAAACACGCAATAATGTAAGCATCCATCAGTAAGGTACTAGTAAATTAAATTATATTACATCCATGCAAAAGGATATTTTGCAGCATGAAAAAAATCAGATGCCTAAGTGCCAAGGTTTCAAAAAACACCCAAGACATCACATTAAATGTTCAGAAAAGTGAGACCCAGGGCTGTCTGTAGAGAAAACGACCATCTCGTGAAGGTCACTCACCCACTATGCATTTGCCACCTTTCTCTGTTCTACTTTGTGCCCCAGGAGGCCAACTGCTAAGGACCACAAAGCCTGGGATCCTTGCTGGCTGGATGCCAGTCGTGTTAAGCCAAAGGTAGCAGCTCTGGCCACAGATCAGAGGATGGGACAAGAGGATGCTGCAGAATGGTTCTCACTGACCCCTCCCTGCCCACGGCCATTCTCTGTTCTGTGGACACAGCTGCAGCCTGGGAGAGCAGGACACAAGGGACCTTAGTATTGCTGTTCCCACTTTGTTTCATACCAAACACACTAAAATACGCATACTCTCACCATAAGTATAATGTTGGCTATAAACTTTTTTTTTTTTTTTTTTGAGACAGCATCTCACTATATCACCCTGGGTACAGTGCTGTGGGGTCACAGCTCACAGCAACCTCAAACTCTTGGGCTTAAGAGATTCTCTTGCCTCAGCCTTCCAAGTAGCTAGAACTACAGGCATCTGCCACAACGCCTGGCTATTTTTTCTTGTTGTTGTTGCAGTTGTCATTGTTGTTTAGCAGGCCCAGGATGGATTTGAACCCACCTGCCTCAGTATATGTGGCCCTAACCACTGAGCTATGGGCACAGAGCTAACTATAAAATTTTTTCTTTTTTTTTGAGACAGAGTCTTACTTTGTCACCCTGGGTAGAGTGCCATGGCATCACAGCTCACAGCAACCTCAAACTCTTGGGCTCAAGTGATTCTCTTGCCTCAGCCTCCCAAGTAGCTGGGACTACAGGTGCCTGCCACAACATCTGGCTATTTTTTTAGAGACAGAGTCTCACTCTGGCTCAGGCTGGTCTTGAACCTGTGAGCTCGGGCAATCCACCTACCTCAGCATCCCAGTGCTGGGATTACAGGGGTGAGCCATCACCCCCAGCCTATAAACTTTTTTTAAAGGACTTGCATGAAGTTAATAATTTTGAGCCTAGGAATAAATTATATACTTAGTTCATGTGATTTAAACTTTATTGCATTTATATACAACTATGTAATAGTTGGACCAAGTTGCGCTCAACTAGTTGAAATAATGTTACCGAGATGACTAACCGTTGATCAATTTTGAGATTTTCTTTTTATATTTTGGAGTCAGCAGAAACATGACCATTTTGTAGGCCCTGAAAACCTCATAGGCCCTGGTGGACAAAAAAGCTAGGATGTCCAAAATTTGTCGGGGCCCTCCTGGGACAGCCCTGGGTCAAGGCAGGGGTCAGCTCCACGATCCTCTAAAACAGAAGAAAATGGACTGAGCCCATAGGAAAGATCTGCTCTGCTAGGGAGCTACTTCCTTAGCAGACTGGAGCAAGACTCCCAGAGCACAGGGCGAAAGCTGACCTCCCAGCATGCCCCAGGAGCTGACCCCATGAGCTAAGCCCAGTCTGTGGCCTGACTAGTCTTCCCACAGTGGCCCAGCCAGATGGAGAGGCTCATGGTGGCCTGCCCAGGGCCGCCAACCTGTTTTCTGGGCCATGCTAGGACTTGTAGGAAGCCAGCTGCCAGCACAGGCTGTACCCCAGCTTATTGCTTGTTATGCTTCGCCAAGAGCTGGGCCTGGATGAGAGCATGTGGCCTTAGCCAGCACCTTCTAGTAGTATGGGCTGGGGATTGCTGCTAACCCAGCCTCTCCCTCCCATCAAGGGGCACTGAACATGGTTCAACAACCTGGCACCCACGCTGCACCCACATGGCCATGTCTAAGGGAGGGCCTGCAGGCCTGAGTCCCAGGCTTCCAGGCCCCTCAGCACCCACCCTCAGGTTCAGAGCAGGCTTCCCCTAGGCCCAACCCCGCCCACTCCACCCCCCCAACCCTTCCCCCTGGATCAGGGCTCTCCCAGAGCAAGGACCAGTCCACATGGGGTTTGGGGGATACAAGGGCTTGCAGGAATTATGCTGATTCACTACCACCGCCAAGTGACTTGTCAACCCCCAGCACAGGCTGCCTTTGCACAGTGACCACTTGCAGCCGGAATGGCAGGTCCCAGCCCTCACCACATGCTAAGCAGGCTTGAGGGTTCTGATCTGGGACTCACAATGCGTGGAGTTGAAGGATTTGGGGAGCAGATGCTAATATTTACCATTTTCCTCCCTGTGCCAAGTGGCGGGTCAGAAAATCAGAAGGTGTGCAGGCCCCTGAGGCCAAGCAGGGGTCCTCCAGGACCAGATGGAAGCACCTGTCTGGGACACTTGGTGGTGGTAGCTGAGGTCCCACCCAGAGTGAGGACAAACCTCCGGCCTTGTACCTGGAAGCCTGGTGCCCACCAGCAGGGCCCCAGGAGCCAAAGCCCCAGGAACAGAAGGGACCAGGGTCCACTTGGCTGAGCCAGCAGGAGAGAAGTCTCCTCCAGGTGGGCGTGTTTGGACTATGTGGCCCAGGCCTGCAGCCTCTCCCCGCTCTCTGGGTTTTGGCCCACACTTCCCACAGAGGCCCCTCACCACTAGCCCAGCCCTGGGCTTTCTCTGTACCTTTGCTCTCATCTGTTCCTCGCAAGTCGAACCACACCCAGGTCCCCTCCTAAGCTGGGGCTTCACCTCATGCGGCTTCTTCCTCCTGGCACATCCCTAGCTTCACCCCAACCGCTGGCACTGCCCACCCACAGAGGTTGCTCAAATGCTAGGCTCTCCCCACTCTGTCTACTCTTCTCCTCTCGGGGACAGCCCCTTCCCACTCCCAGAGCACCACCTCCTCTCACTTCCTCCCTCTCCCCACGTGGCATGACAATTAGCTGCTCTCATCTACTCTCCCTTCTGTTTTTTTTTTTTTTTTTGAGACAGAGCCTCAAGCTGTCACTCTGGACAGAGTGCTGTGGCATCACAGCTCACAGCAACCTCCAATTCCTGGGCTCAAGCGAGTCTCCTGCCTCTGCCTCCCAAGTAGCTGGGACTACAGTCGCCACAAAGCCCGGCCATTTTTTTTTTGGTTGCAGCCGTCATTGTTGTTTGGCTGGCCCAGGCTGGATTCGAACCCGCCAGCTCAGGTGTACGTGGCTAGTGCCTTAGCCAGTTGAGCCACAGGCGCCGAGCCACTCCCTCTAACTGTTAATCAAAGATGCAGGTGCCAGCTACTCTGGCCCTGGAGTTTGAACTATGAAAATGGAAGGTATGGCTCGGCACCTGTGGCTCAGCGGGCTAAGGCGCCAGCCATGTACATCTAAACTGGCGGGTTCAAATCCAGCCTGGGCCCACCAAACAACAATGACGGCTGCAACCAAAAAATGGCTGGGCGTTGTGGCAGGCACCTGTAGTCCCAGCTACTTGGGAGGCAGAGGCAAGAGACTCACTTGAGCCCAGGAATTGGAGGTTGCTGTGAGCTGTGATGCCACAGCACTCTATCCAGGGTGAAAGCTTGAGGCTCTGTCTCAAAAAAAAAAAAAAGAAAAGAAAAGAAAGTGGAAGGTAGAGAGCAGAATCTGAGGTTATGCTATGTGACCGGGAGCGCCCAGGGTCCTGTTGCTGTTGGTGCAGCCCCAACCAGATCAGCGGCTGCCCACAGAAGAACCCACCAGTAGCAACCCTAAAAATATAGAGAAAGGTGTAGGATGCCCCAGGGAGTCCAGCTCTCCTCCTTGCCAATATCAGCTCCAGTGGCCACACTTTTCAATGGTCCCCAAGAAGGGTGGGACGCAGACAGCTGAAGGCCTAAAGATGGGCTGGCTGCAGAGACCAGGTGGTCAGGCCGTGGAGTCAGACCCAGAAGAAAGAAGACACTTAATATTATGGGTTTCTCCGCTTGATTTTTTTTTGAGACAGAGCCTCAAGCTGTCACGCTGGATAGAGTGCTGTGGCGTCACAGCTCACAGCAACCTCCAATTCCTGGCCTCAAGCGAGTCTCCTGCCTCCGCCTCCCAAGTAGCTGGGACTACAGGTGCTCGCCACAACGCCTGGCCATGGGCGGGGTTGCAGTCGTCATCGTTGTTTGGCGGGCCCG
>CAUYON010079008.1:0-15615 GCA_963573935.1 Arctocebus calabarensis
GGAAAAATATACCATGCTCATGGCTGGGAAGAATCAACATTGTTAAAATGTCTATACTACCCAAAGCAATATATAATTTTAATGCAATTCCTATCAAAGCTCCATTGTCATATTTTAAAGATCTCGAAAAAATAATACTTCCTTTTATATGGAATCAGAAAAAACCTCGAATAGCCAAGACATTACTCAGAATTAAAAACAAAGCAGGAGGAATCACACCACCAGACCTGAGACTCTATTGTACATCGATAGTGATCAAAACAGCATGGTCCTGGCACAAAAACAGAGAGGTAGATGTTTGGAACAGAATAGAGAACCAAGAGATGAATCCAGTACTTATTGTTACTTGATCTTTGACAAGCCAATTAAAAACATTCAGTGGGGAAAAGACTCCCTATTTAATAAATGGTGCTGGGTGAACTGGCTGGCGACCTGTAGAAGATTAAAACTGGACCCACACCTCTCACCATTAACTAAGGTAGATTCTCTGGATTAAAGACATGAATCTATCAGAATATTAGAGGAAAGTGCAGGGGAAACTCTCGAAGGAATTGGCTTGGGTGAATATTTTATGAGGAAGACTCCCCAGGCAATTGAAGCAGTATCAAAAATACACTACTAAAAAGCTTCTGTCTAGCCAAGAACATAGTAAGTATAGCAAGCAGACAGCCCTCAGAATGGGAGAAATTATTTGCAGGTTATGCCTCTGACAAAGGTTTAATAACCAGAATCCACAGAGAACTCAAACATATTAGCAAGAAAAGAACTAGTGATCCCATCTCAGGGTGGGCAAAGGACTTGAAGAGAAACTTCTCTAAAGAAGACAGGCACATGGCCTACAGATACATGAAAAAAATACTCACCATCCTTAATGATCAGAGAAATGCAAATCAAAACTACTTTGAGAAATCACCTAACTCCAGTAAGATTAGGCCCCATGACAAAAGTCCCAAAACAAGAGATGCTGGCATGGATGTGGAGAAAAGGCAACACTTCTACACTGCTGGTGGGTTTGAACACTAATACGTCCCTTTTGGAAGGAGGGGAGAGTACTTAGAGATCTAAAAATAGACCTGCCATTTGATCCTATAATTCCTTCATTAGGTATATACCTAGAAGACCAAAAATCACATTATAACAAAGACATCTGTACCAGAATGTTTATTGCAGCCCAATTCATAATTGCTAAGTCATGGAAAAAGCTCAAGTGTCCATCGAACCACAAATGGATTAATAAATTGTGATACATGTTTACCATGGAATATTATGCAGCCTTAAAGAAAGATGGAGACTTTACCTCTTTCATGTTTACATGGATGGAGCTTGAACATATTCTTAGCATAGTATTTCAAGAATGGAAGAAAAATATCCAATGTACTCAGCCCTACTATGAAGCTAATTTAAAGGTTTCATATGAAGGCTATAATCCAACTATAGCACAAGAATATGGGAAGGGAGAGGAGGGGGGAGGTTAGGCTGGAGGGAGGGTAATTGGTGGGGCCACACCTATGGTGCATGAAGGGTACAGGCAAAACTTACCAAATGCAGAATACAAATGTCTTTATACAATAACCAAGAAAATGCCATGAAAGGTATGTTGAACAGTTTGATGAAAACATTTCAGATTGTATATGAAACCAGCATATTGTACCCCTTGATTGCACTAATGTATGCAGCTATGATTTAATAAAAAAAAATTAATTGGACCACAGACACAACAGAATTTATTCAAATATAGACAAATAGCCAACAAAGGTAAAAAGCACTCAACTTCACTAATCATCAGGACATGCTAATTGAAAACAGAATAAATTAGCACCTTACCCTTTTTAGAATGGTTTTAGCAAAGAGTGCAAAAGCAAAAGAGGTTATTTGATGTAGAGAGATAGAAATTCTTATATGCTGTTGGTGGGAATGCAAATTAGTCCCACCTCTGTGAAAAACAGTATGGAAATTCGCCAAACACCTAAAAGTAGACCTACTATTCCATCCAGCAATCCCAGGACTGGGCACTAACCCAGTCATTTATCAAAAAGATACCTGCACTCAAATGCTTGTTGAAGCTCAATTCCAGATTGCAAAGATGTGGAATCAACCTGAGTGCCCATCAATGCCTGAATGGATTAACAAGATGTGGGATGTGTATACTGGGGAGTGTAATGTAGCCAGGAAATAGAGGCATGATTGCCTTTGGCAACAATTTGGATAGAACTAGAGACAATTATGCTAAGTGAAGTATCCCAAGAATGGAAAATCAAAGCACACTTGTACTTGCAATTAAACTGGAACTAACTGATGACCACGTATGTCTCTGAAGAACATTAAACTGAGTGAAAATGAAGTAGTGCAGAGTGGAGGCAGGGAGGGCCCACAGGTTCCACTGGGTACAACGATGGCTATTTGCATAATGGGCACAATAATAGCTATGATGGAAGCATTACAAAAGTGATTCTTGTAACCAAAACGTTTGTACCCCTTGTTAATTTGAAATATAAATAGATAAAAAATAAATTTATGTTTACTTACCCTAATATCTGTTTTTATATTTACAGCATAATATTTCATTAAGTAAGTGGACCATAATTTATTGAAGTCATCCCAAATGATACATTTACAAGCTATTTTACAATCTTCATTACTGTAAACAATTTGCCCAAGATTATCTTTTAGTTGAGTAACTTCATTAACCATTTTTACAATGGGGGACAATTAAGTTGTCTACATTTATTTTTTGTTTTAACATTTATGTCTATGCTTATTTTGAGTCTTGCATGTCAGAGATTTTTGTAAGTTTTCTATGGAAAGAAAGTGCTGGTATGAAACCCGTCTGCTGTGTGTCTCCTTGGATAACACGTTTCCTTGCTCTGCATCTGCCTTGGAGTCTTGTGTCCCTAATACAGGCTCTGGATGACCCTCTGTGTAATAAAAGTGTGTGTGACTCTGTCTTGATTCCCACCATTATGCCTAGCAGGTGGCTTAGGGAATAATACGATTTACTCATGCTCACCTGTACACAAATGCCTCGCTCAAAAGAGCAACATATATCTGAGGATTTGCATTCTATTGCTATTTCATATGATGAGTGCAGCTCTGACCTCATTGGTCACAGTTTAGGCATTTGTAATGTATGCTACATGTTATACCGTAAAAAGTTTTGCATGTTTACAGTAAATATGATTTCTAATAGTGAAAGCCAACTGGGAAGAGTATGAAATGGTTCTGGCATGGACGGCGGCTCTGTGCAGGCACAGAGGGGTGTCGAATGCTCAGACGTTTCCCAGGAAATCCCACAGTACACTGAATTGTGAAAGATATTTTAATTGAGTTTGAGCCAATATTTAAAGTAGTGAGATCATTAATTATCAACCTTTATTTCGTATGCTTCTATTTGTCCTTAAACTTCACAAATTTTAAATGACCAATCAATATAAATAATTGCATAGGATTTTATATAGATATACTAGGGATTTAATAGTTCAGAATTTACTGAAATTGTCAAAACATCAAATGTGTAAAGTAATGTCATGTTGTATACAACAAGGTAAGATTTATATGATATTTTAAGTACTCAGGATTACACAGAAGCACCCCTTCTTTCCCGTTACAAGTATATTATGATACTCTAACACACTAACCTGAGTACATCATTTTATAAGAGACAAGTGCCTTTTAAAAGTGTTTACTAAATGTCTGTGAGATTTTCATTCAGGTATAACAGTGATTTCAGCAAAATCAATATAAAATCAATACGGAAAACATCTCAGGTCAATTACCTAAATAGAGTGGGTTCAAACTTTTAACATAGCTTCCCATGCAATAATTTTCCCATTATGCTTCTTTTCACAACTGGAATGTTACCAAATGCAATCCTTCCATTAATAAGGTGAGTATTAAAAGTATTCAGAAAGTAAATCCAAATAAATACTGTCACCATTTGATTTTTATTTTTTATTTTTTTTTCACCATTTGATTTTTATATATCATGTTAAGTATTCGTATAAATAATCAAAAGCATGCAGACTGACTTTGGTAACAATTTAAAATGTTTATTCCTATAATTGTATTTTCAAAATGCTTTCTGAAAATATTAAAATGAAAGAACTAAGAAAAATGAGCCCAGTTACCTGAGAGACTAAGGTGGGAGAGTTGTTTGAGCCTGGGAGTTTGAGGTGACTCTGGGAAAATAACATACTGAAACTTTGTCTCTTAAAAAAAACAAAAAACAAAGAGAAAAGAAAATATACATAAATACATCCTCTGTCCTCACCTTTTCTTTATTAACTTCTGAGATACTAAAATATCAAATCTTGTTGGCAGTGGAGACTGTAAAACAATCGAATGATGGAAAAGCATAGCAGTGTAATTTCGGTTGCAGGCAGAGCTGGGTCCCTTGGATTCTTCCATCCCGGTTTCCCTGGCTGGGGAAGTTCTGCACCCTGGAAGATAACAGGCATTATCTGTGGACATACTGGAATCTCACAGGTGAGGCATTTATTAGGTAGAGAGCAGGTGCCCAGGATAAACACCATAGCAATGAGTCATCTGGCCCAAAATGTCAGTCGTACCAACTGAGGCGCAGAAGCTTCTGGTTTGTGGCCGTCACCCCTCTGCCTTCTTGGGGATTTCTTTCTCTCTTGCCTGTGCCCAGGCCGTTAGTCCCGGCCGCCTGTGGCCAAGAGACTCAGAAATAGATATCACTCGTAGTATAACAGGAGCTGAGAGGCACCTTCATATGCCCATGCTCATTTTCTTTTTAAAATTTTTTTCTCGGTAGTCCACTTTTAAGAATGATATAACCTAAAAAAAAAAAGAATGATATAACCTGATTGCATGAGGGAATATTAAAAGATCTTAATTTAAATAAGCATTGCTGAGTGTTTTTTCTCACTCTTGCTGTAATAAAAGAAAGTGAGAATCTATAAGATTAATGATAGTTACTCAAAGACCAGTATTTTCATACAATTTTTGTTCATCCTAAGTTATATGAACTTCCAGACTTAGTGGTTCTTCATACAGCCTGACAAATTGAGATTTAAAGGAAAATTAAATTATTTCCTCATATCAGGGATTGTCAAACTACAACCCACAGACCAACATCAGCCAGCCAACTTTATTTCATATTAAACATTTAATGAAAGTATGAAAATGCTACAAGAACACATTGGGGAAATGTTCCAGGACATCTGTCTGGGCAAAGATTATTTTGCGTCTGACCTTACAAGCACAGGCAGCAGATACAAAAGAGAAAATTGGGATTGCATCAGCTAAAAGCCTCCTACATTGTAAACCATCATCAAAGTGAAAAGACCACCCCACACAGCAGCAGAGAGTACTTACAAAGGCCCCCTTGAAAAGGGATTAACAACCAGAATATATAAGGAGCAATAAAACAACACAAAACAAATCTGATTAAACGATGGGCAAAAGATCTGAATAGACTTTCTCAAAAGAAGATATACCAATGACTAATATATATTAATATATGGAAAAATGCTACCATCACTAATTAGCATCACCAATCATCAAAGATATGCAAATAGAAACCCAAATGAGACTTCATCCTTCACCATTTAGAACGTCTGCTACAAAGTCATGGAATTAGAGAGAGTGGGGAGCCCGTGGAGGACTGCCACTCTGTTGGAAGGAATGTGGATCAGCCACTATGGTGAACAGCATGGACTCCAGCCACGAGCTAAAACAGAAGCACCTTAGGATCCAGAAATGCCAATACTGAATATTCCACAGAAAGGAACTCAGTATGTTGAAATGACACCTGCACCCCCAGGCAGCACTGTTCACAAACGCCAAAGCATAGAATCCTCTTAAGTATTCAACAATGGATGAATCAATAAAGAAATGTTGGTATGTACCAAGTATAATATTATTTATCCAAAAAATAATAAAGTACTGTTATTTTCGACAAGTTTCATAGGATAAAACTAGAAGTCATTAGCTTAACTATAAAAATCTCCAATTTCATTAAGTTCTATGTCTGAGAACTGATATCTCTGACATTTCGTTTTGACATTCTTGTTATATTTTCATTGGGAAGGTACATCTTCATTATTTCAACACATATTTTGGCATGTGATTATCTTTCAAATTCTTTTTTTTTTTTCATAGTTTTTGTGAAACCATGGATAAGTCAACAACTTGTGTTATTTTTGATTCTGAGTTCTGCCCTGGAACCAGTGCAGCAGAGACAGCTCGAAATGTCACCGAAGTCCTTGGGATGTGGCTAATGAACGCACCGTACCTCATGGCATGAAGAGTTCTGTTTTGGTGCTTTGAATCTTGAAAATGAGCCATATGGGCAATGTGAGACTAAGGAGGATGAGGATGAGCTGAAAGCTGTAGAGGAAACAAATCTTGACCTATGATTAAGTCAGCAGCAAGTTTTGACGCTACTACCCCAACAATACTGGACCGTTTAGAACAAATTAGCAAGGTAAATAAACTGGATAGATGGTTTGCACATCAAGGTAAATAAACTAGATAGATGGTTTGCACATCAATTAACTGAGCATCAGGAGAGAACTGTCTCAAACCTTGGCTTTCTTTGCTTTCACAACATAAAGAGAAACCATTTCTACACCTTTTTGGCTCGTGCGATGAAAAATGCATTATTTGGGTAATCACAAGCATTCAGCACAGTGGCTGGATAAAGATGAAGTGCTGAAATGCAGTTCAGACTGAATATTCAGGAACAAAACATAAGGGGGTCTGTTTGGTGGTCCAGCACTGGTATTATTCACTACAATGATATGAAACCTGGTCAATTGATTACGGCACTGAGCAAAATGATAAGGTTGCTTGGGATTAAGCAGCTGAGATTAGTCAACAGAGACAGGCCAATCCTTTTGCAAGACCACGCTTGACCACATCTCATAAACAATGTTGCTAATATTACAGAAGCTGGACCTGGAAACTCTCTGTCATCCACTGTGTTCAGTAGACCTTGCACCAACTGGCCACCACTTCTATGGGCTTTGGACCACTCCTTGCAAGGAAAAATATTCAATTCTCAACAAGCTGTGGAAAACACCTTTTGGGATTTTGTCATCACTCACTCTTCAGGCTTCTTCACTGCCACCATAAACAAGCTGCCGTTATGATGGCAAAACTGAGTCAACAGTTGAGGCTCATTCTTTAATTGTTTGTATTGATTCTTATTGGGGATGTGATAAATTGAATTTTTTTTCGAGACTGGACATTTAACTTTTAATGATCTAATAAATAAACCAAACACACAAAAGACAAATAACACATGTTCTCACTCAAATGCAGGACCTAAAATAGTTGATGGCATGAAGACAGAGAGCAAATTTTTGGTTTGTAAATGGTGTGAAAAGCAGCTAAGCTTTTCACAGCATTTGGCCAGAGCTACTTTGAACTATAATACTGATTTGAGTAGCTACAACAGAAACTACAAAAGGTGACAAAAAAGTTTACACAATTTAAGAGATGTTGTCTGTGTATTACTTTTCAAAGTCGAATTGAAGGTACTTATCAGGGTCAAGTGCACAAAACGTGCCAAGGTCCATTTCACCTGCAATTCATACACTTTGGAGGAATGATGGATTTTGCTTCCAACAAGATCTCTTAACATGAGTACCCATTTGGGGGTACCCACTGCATTTAAGACACACGGTTTAAAGCATTTGTTTTCTGGTCCACTGCTGAAAAAAAGAAAACTCAACCCCTGCTCTGGAGGGATAGTTGCAAATGTGAAAACAAGCTCTTCCTCCACAGGGAGGCTGAGGAAATAAGTCTGAAGCCAGGGAGCCACCTTTTCCCCTCGTCTCGGAGTCTGCCCGTCGAATCTAAAGGAACTTTCACATAGTTTGAAAATTGGTGATTTAAATCTTTAAGCTGCCAATTAATATTTGTTCTGATGATGCTAATAATAAAATTAGTGATATTGATTAAGTCTATAGTTAGGATCAACAGACACTGAGCGCCTATTGCCCACCAGGCAGGTAGGGAAAGGAACCATGATTCTTTCTCTGGCGGTGACAATAGGGTTGTTTTGTTTTGTTTTTGTGTTGTTTTTGTTTTCCTTGAGGACGCATGTTGTGGTATATGAGAGCTAAAGATGTATTTTGAACAGCACTTCTTTGTATAAGGATGAATTAACTCTTTTCCTCTTCTTTAGTTTTACCATAAATTAAATATTTTTCGGGACTTTTCATGTTGAGTCCTCAAAACCCGCATTCAGTTTTAGTTTTTGGTGATTTTGAGGTGTTCTTTTTATCCTTTTCCTTGTGGTTTACTGCGTCTTCTTGTTATTGTGCTGAAAGTCAAAGTCGTAAAATAAATCATGCACTTTGAATGATGTGTGCCTCTAGTGATCCCTGTGCCCTAATAGTGAACAGACGCAAGCAGGAGAGCTGGAAAGGAACCGGCGCGCGGGTGGGACACGGGGATCTGTGAGAAGTGCCAGAGACGCAGAAATGAAACGCCCTCTGCTAAGAGGCCTTCACTCTGCAGATGAGCTCTTACCTGTACCCTGTGCCCACTTCTAGTTTTCTCAGCTCAGCAAACAGCAGCCACATGCACCGAGTCACTCAGCACAGAGAGCTCGGCGCTTTGCAGGTGCATCCTCCAGGCCCCGGCCGCTAACTCGCCTCCCGCGGGCTCCGCGCTGCTCCGTGGTGCGCGGTGGCGGTCCCGGATTCTCCGCCCTCCTTCCACTCACGCACTCTGCTCTCCACAGCGCCAAGAATGTTTTGAAACTCTGACGTGCGCCATCCTCTGCACTTTCTGACAACTGTGCCCGCCGTCACTCTGGCTGTGAAGATCCCAGCCTGTGCTCTGAAGGACAAAGCTCGGAGAGGCAGGGACCCTCCCGGCCCCATTTCTTGCACCTGCTCCCCGTCCCGCCGACTCCTTGTCCGTCCTCCTCCCCTTGGGAGGCGGCGGAGACTTGCGCCTTTCTGCTCTCTTCCTGGGGGGTGCTTCGCTCTGACCTTTGCTACGGGTGTTTCTGATGAAGAGTTTCACCCCGGGTGGAGGGATGTGAGCAGCATTCTCGCTGGGGTGGTAACAGCAGCTTAGCATCGGCGCTGTTTTTCCGTCTGTGCGCACCAGCATTTCAATCTACTGCTCCATTTAAGTATTTTCTGAGAGAATGCTTCCTCTCCGTCTCCCCAGTCACACAATAGCAAATGACACTTCATTTTTTTTAAAAGCTTGCTCCACTGGGTTTTGATTTACATGCACCATTGTAAATGTTCAATTAATTTAGTTTGACAAAGGTAGGCAGGTGCGTGAACTCCACCTCGCGCAATCCTCAGAGCGCCGGTGCCGCGGGGCCTGTCCCCTCACCTACTGGGACAGACCCTTCTCCCGGGAAGACCCCGAAGTGCTCAACGTCTCTGACCTTCGCGGAAATGTCTGTCAAAACAGCGGTGAAATATCCCCCAATGCCTGTTAAAATGTCTGTAATCAGAAGTCAAAAGGTAAGCGCCAGCAAGGATGTGGGCAAGGGAACCGGCCTGCTGTTGACAGGAGTGTAAATTAATACAGACACTATGGCAAACAGCATGAGGGCTCCTCAAAAAACTAAAAACAAAATCGCCCTACGATCCAGAAGTACCGCATCTGCGTGTTTAGCTGAAGGAAACGTCTGTGTGCACGCCCGTGTTTACTGAGACTTCAACAAAAGCCGAGAAATGGAACTACTCGGTGCCGCGGAGGCAGAACGCGCGGGGTTACTCGCGCTGGACACGGTCAGCTCTACAGGGAGGCTCTCCTGTCGCTGCTAAAAGCACGGATGAATCTGGAGGGCATCACACCAAGTGAAATAAGCCAGACGCAGAACACAAATACCGCACAGCCACCCTGTGGGGTGTCTGAAATAGTGGGATTCGTAGGAGTAGAATATAGAACGGTGGTTAATAATTAGAGACGGGCCAAGGTCACAGAGCCAGGATGGCTAGAGGTACACCGGGGTGAAATCTATCACACAGAACAATGACTGCAGTTAATAATAATATATATCTTTAAATTGCTAAAATAATAGATTTCAAAAGTTCTCATTACAAAGAAATGATATTTCATGATGGATATGTAAAATAGCTTTATTTTCTCCAGTGTACACATATATGAAAACACATCATTGTATTATTCTACATAAAACATGATTTTTTTCAGCTAAAGATTTTAAAAATAAAAAAAATGATACATCTGCCTTGAAATAAATGAACTCTGACCACATGTTGTCTTATTTACTTTGCTTCTTTTATACATGGTTATTCTTTAGTGATTTATCCATTTTAGAGTGTCAATCCAAAAATCTGAAGTCATTTCCTTTTGTTGGTTTTCACTGATGGTGTAGATACACCACTAATTCATTTTTCACTCACCAGGTAATGCTCATTTAACTTTTTCTTATTTTTGTCAATTGTGTTTAAGTTGCTGTGAACATTTTAGTCACTACTGTGTGACAAATATTTCTATTCCTATGTGACAAACTGCTGAGTTATGGATTAAATATATACATCACTTTGAAACAATTCACCAATATACTGTATTCCATTTCAGGTTAGTCTTTTTGTGTGGTGTGTGAAATTGCCCAGGTTTATTATTTTCATATGGACATGAAAGCCTATGTGTTGAAAATATCAGCCTTTTCCACAAAATTACCTTGGTACCGTTGTCTAAAAAACAATTACCCATATGTGTGTGGTCCTGTTTCTAGAAGCTCTATCCTCTCCACTCCTTTATAAATTTATCTTCATATTATTGCTGTAGTTTAAAAGTGAGTCTTTAAATCAGAGAGTGTGTGCCATCAATTTACTATTTCTTTTCTAAAATTATGTTGGCTATTTTACCCTTTACACTGCCATATAAATCTTTAATTCAACTTGTAAATTTTTATGAAAACCTTTTTGGGGTTTCTAATTGGAATTTTATTAAGTCTATAAATCAAGTTGGGTGGGAATTGACATCTTTGCAATATTGAGCCTTCTGATACAGGGACATGGTATATATCTTCATTTATTTTGGTCTTATAATTTCTACTGAAGATCAACGCTTTCCAAGTTCTATGTGTACACGTATTTCACATATTTGATTACATGCAACCATAGACTTTCACATTTTCAAGACAATCTAAAACAGTATTTCAAAATTTCAATTAGCGTATTTTGATTCTTAAACTTATCACCATCTGTTATTTCTCTGTTGGATTATTTTAAAACTTATTATATACTGACTTTTTTACCTCTGCTGAAAAATAAGCTTCATTCTGAGCATCTTTTGTATCATGATCCCTAGTCTTTCCTTGGTTGTGTAAGCACCAGTGCACAAGCCTGGCACAGTGGCTCACACCTATAATCCCACCACCTGGGAGGCCAAGACAGGAGGATTCTTTGAGCTCAGGAGTTCAAGACCACTCTGAGCAAGAGTGAGGCCTTGTCCCTATTAAAAAAAAAGTCAGGCATTGTTGGGGGTACCTGTAGTCCCAGCTACTCAGAAGGTTGAAGTAAGAGGATTGCTTCAGCTCAAGAATTAGAGGATGCTCTGAGCTATGATACTATGGCACTCTAGAGTGAGACTATCTGAAAGCAAAAACAAAATCAGAAAGAAAAAAGTACTAGTGCACAATAATTTTGCAGTAATTATTTATTTCTGAATGAACACATTATACCTGTGACCTTAAGGAAATTGTCTAACTTTTTAAGGTATACACACACACACACACACACACACAAATATATATATATATATACACACACATACATATATATCTGGTCGCCACCAAGTCAGATGATTTTTGATAAAAATTTTAGCCAGGCTTGAAAGACAGTAAATATTTTCCAATTCTTAATTTTTTAAATAAAATTTTTAAACCCTTCTGGATTCCTATGGCCAATTGGTTAATAGATGGAGCATATTTGTTTTAGTTTAGATCTATTGCCCTGGACCATAGCTCACGTCAACTTCAAACCTTTGGGCTTGAATGATCCTCTTGCCTCAGCCTCCCAGGTAGCTGCCACCACCTGCACTGCCACCATCTTGGCTACTTTTTTCTATTTTTAGTAGAGATGGAGTCTCAGCCTGGGTCAAACTGGTCCTCCACCCACCTAGGCCTCCTAGAGTTCTGGGATTACAGGTGTGAGCCACCCCACCCTGCTTACATGACGTTATTTTTTATGACCCTAGTTCTTTGTTGAACTATATTTCATGAATAAATTTTTGCCTGAAAAAAACTAAAAAAAGTCAAAAAACCCCTTGTAAAGTATTTTAGAATTTACAGTGGTATACTAGCTTACTCTACCACCAATAACTTTCAAAAACTTCATTTTTTAAATGTGAACAGAATGAAGATCATATTTTTAGGTAAATTTGTCAAATGAAGATTTGAGATTTGTGTTCTTTGATTGGCCCTGGGCCAGTGTTCCAAGTGATTTTTAATTTACTACTTCATGTTTCTCTTAAAAACCATTTGAGTTAGTGCTATCAGAAGGATAGGCATTGAACAGGTGTGTCTTCCCACCTTTGTGGTTAAGATATGAGTATCTTAAAATAACAAGGAATAATCCACTAAACTTAAAATATTCAAACTACACATTTGGAAAGCCAAACTTTGTATTCACAACTGCAAAAGTGCACCCTAAAAAGACATTGTTTTATTTGTTTAGAATTTGGGAGTGAACAAAAGTGGGATAGCAGGACTTTAAATGTGACCACTAGATGGAGCCCTACATCCTGAACACACTAGAGACGCCAGAAACCGGGAGGATATGTTCAACCTAGCGTTACCATGGTGACTTGCTGGCCCGTTGTGGTTATTTTTCCCTAGATCATTTTTCCTCTCTATGCTTTTTCTAAATATATGAATTTAGTCTTTTATGCACATGATTATACATTATTCCAGTGGAAAAAAGAAACAGCAAAGGCTCAGACTACCTTTACAATCTCTATTGTAATGTCCTATGCTTGTAGCAGCCAAGGAGAATTAGAGTAAGTTTAAGACATGGCAGTTGTCATGACACTGTTGAAAATCTAGGCAAAGACATAGTACAAAAAGATTAAAAAACAAAACCTACTAAATTAGCAATATCAGCAAAGGCTTGCGTATTAAATTAGAGCTGTTCTTGGTCAGTGTGATTCCATTTATAGGTTCACTTTGTCATGAATTAGACCATGTGGCTTTTGAGTGTTTTTTTAATTTGCTGTGTTTATTGAACCTTCTGTTTTATATCTCCCTCTTTCACCTCTCCCCATGTATGAACTGGATGAAGAAAACCATAAAGTGGCATTCAAATGTAACATAGAATGATTTCTCTAACACATAGACATGATATGAAAGAAAATTTTAGACCACTGCAGACAGAAGTCTTATGAATGTTTCTGAATGTGTACTTCACATTTGATAAGGTGAAATTCTGAAGAATAGGCAGTGTTTGGACATGGAGAAAGGAAAGAGAAACCTGTTGAGTCTAACTTCTGACACTGTCCTTTCATGATTTACATTGAAGGTAAGGCATATTTACTCATGTGAAATGTTTGTATGAAAAATACACAGGGAACACAGGTGGGCAGTGACATGTCTCCAATGCATTTCAATGAAGTTATGACCCTGAGAAGTATACTAACAAAGGGGAAAAGAAAGATACCACTGATTCACAATAGAAGCGCCTTCAAGTTTTAGGTGTCTTATAAAAAAAAGCAGAAGAGAAAAATCTAGGAATATAATTATGGCATTATTATATAGGGAAAAAAAGGTTTAGCTTTGTTTTTATTCAATGTATTATATGAGGACCCTCTCCTATTCATTGAATGTTTATTTCCTACAGAAATTCATATGTCAAGAAGCTCTAAGCCCCAGAATGGTAATCTTTGGAGGTAAGGTCTTTGGTAGGTAACTAGGGTTAGATTTGGACATGGAGTGGGTCTTCCTGAGGGGGTTCGTGGATATTAGACTGTGGTTGTCGGTCCTTCTGAGGGGTTCATGGATATTAGATTGTGATTGTGTGTCCTCCTGGTGGGGTTCATGGATATTCAACCATGGTTGTGGGTCCTCCTGAGTGGGTTCATGGATATTGGGCTGTGGTTGTGGGTCCTCCTGAGGAGGTTCATGGATATTAGATTGTGATTGTGTGTTCTCCTGAGAGGATTCATGGATATTAGACCATGGTTGAGGGGTCCTCCCGGGTCTTCCTCAGGGGGTGTATGGATATTAGTCTGTGGTTGTGGGTCCGGGGAGTTCACGGATATTAGACCGTGGTTATGGGTCCTCCAGAGGGGATTTATGGATATTATTCTGTGGTTGTAGGTCCTCCTGAGGGGGTTCATGGATATTAGACCATGGTTGTGGGTCCCTCCTGAGGGGTTCATGGATATGAGACTGTGGTTGTGGGTCCTCCTGGAGGGGATTATGGGTATTAGACCATGGTTGTGGGTCTTTCTGAAGGTTCATGGATATTAGATTGTGATTGTGTGTCCTCCTGAGGGGGTTTATGGTGTCCTTATGAAAAGAGGAGGGTGTAATCAGGAATAGGGTCCTCCCCAGAGCGTGCGCTTGGGGCACCCTGGTTGCAGACTTCTGGCCACCAGTACTATGAGGGCTGGTTCTTTCTTGTTAAGCCATCCCGTGTGTGGTGTTCCATTAGACCAGTCAAAGTGGCAGAGACACTCCAACATTGGAAACAACTGGGGTTTGTATTAGCACAGAGCATCGTGGGCTCCACCTGACACCTATGGCAAACACTCCATGAATAAGATTTAATGAATAGAACAAATAGATGAGTGAGAAGGGAAATGGTGCCTGAGGAGAGGGGGACAATCAATTCCTTCCCCAAAATAAGATGTCTCAGGTAGCCAAATTGCATCAAAAAATAGCCAGTTGTTGTGGCAGGCGCCTGTAGTCCCAGCTACTCAGGAGGCTGAGGCAAGAGAATCGCCTAAGCCCCAGAGCTGGAGGTTTCTGGGAGCTGTGATGCCACAGCACTCTACTGAGGGTGATAAAGTGAGACTCTGTCTCTACAAAATATAAATAAATAAAAATAAGATGTCTCATGACAAACCATTGGAGCTACCATTGGAGCTACTATTTCAGACAAGGCACAGTCTTCAAGTGTCTTTCACAAAACGTTGTATAACTCCTTACACAGATTAGAAAAAAAGAAACCTCAAATATTAAACCTGCAGAGAGCCCTTCCTTAAACGCCACATCTTAAATACTCACTAGGTTTCTCATCTCCCACCACTTACATCTACCTTATCATCTATGGCACTGAGTAATTGTCTCTCGTATGCCTGTGAACCCTTATTTTTTGTTTTCTTCTCCCTACTGGTTGGGAGGCCCCCGACCAGGCAGTGCTCAGGGACTGGGTCCTTCCCTTAGTCACTTGGGAGGCCTGTAGCTGAAAGGAAAGATGCTGCTTAGCAGGTAGGGGTGAAATTCCTCTACAAACTGTCCCTGCAAAATGACCACAAAAAATATAATATGCTTAGAAAACAAATAGCCATTGAATAACATAAAAATCATAGTAAATTATACTGAATTTAGTTATTTATTTATACAGACTTTTTAGTGATCTGAATTTAATAAAATAAAATTTTATTAGTGATTAGTGACCTGAATTTTATTTTATTTATTTATTT
>CAUYON010079011.1:0-48591 GCA_963573935.1 Arctocebus calabarensis
TGATTTGGGTGTTGACATTCATTCCTGATAATACCCTGAATCTTAATTTTTAAAAAATTAGGCACAGGCTCAGCGCCTGTAGCTCAAGTGGCTAAGGCGCCAGCCACATACACCAAAGCTGGTGGGTTTGAATCCAGTCTGGGCTTGCCAAACAATGACAACTGCAACCAAAAAATAGCCGGGTGTTGTGGCAGGCACCTATAGTCCCAGTTACTTGGGAGGCTGAGGCAGGAGAATCGCTTAAGCCAGAAGTTGGAGGCTGCTGTGAGCTGTGATGCCATAGCACTCTACCCAGGGCGACAGCTTGAGGCTCTGTCTCAACAACAACAACAAAAAATTAAACAGTAGTCATATCTTGAGAAGAGGACTGTGAATAAAGCAAGGAAGAAAACTTTTCTATATCTTCTGTAGTTTAGAAATTTTTAACCACATACAATACTTTTCAATTTCAAAAACATCCAATTATCAAAAAATCTTTAATCATATCCATCCTAGTTCCATAAAATGCAAATCAAAGAGTATCAGGGAGAGAGAGAGAGAGAGACTGACCCTGAATTGAAAAAAAACATATACTTCCATTGATTTTATGATTAGATAAAAACTAATTCAAACTTTAAGTTACTATAAAGAATACTTCAGTCTCTGTTCGGTTGATACAATTCAAACATTTTAAGATAACCTAAGGAACTAAAACATAGAAATGCTACCTTTAAATAGCTAAAAGCTGAGTTGAGCACAGTAACTTTTAGAATAACAGTGGCATTGAGCTTACCTTTAATCGAATTATCTGCTATAGAACAAAGTTTATAAAAGCTTAAAGGGGGTAAGGTGGGGAAAACTGTATCTTTATAAGCTTGAAATCAAATTATTATACACGTGTAATCAATCACACAAATCAATTTTCTAAGTATTAGTAACCTATGGATGATTCACTTAAAAAAGAATTTATAGGAGGAAAACGTAAAGTGGGGCTTTAGCTTTCATAATCAGCACTTTTAGCATAAAATGCTTTGCTTTGTCTAAAGCATCCCAAAATATATGATCTCATTATTTAAAGTTACTGAGTATAATGGATTTTTCGCCTGATGTAGCAATTTGCATTAATTCATATGACTAAAAATGTTATTTATTTTCCAAAGATACTACTCTCCCAAGAGTAAAAGAACCACCCAGCAATAGGGCTTGTTTTTCCTTTCAATGCAGCTTTCTTATGTTTAAGTTGTCAAATATAAATCTAGTTATTTTACATAGTAGTGGAGCAGACCTCAAGTGCTTTAAGAGATACAACTACACATTTTTAAAGGCATGATAAACTGTATTTAAAATATCTATGGCTTCTTGTTTCAGCACTGAGTACACCCTGGTTTGATTTGTAATTCTTTTAATCTACAATATTCAATAGAAAGCTGTTGGCTGTGGAGATAAATGGTATATGCTTAACATAAAAATTGATTGACTCCATCACAGAGAGAGAAAGTAGAATAGTGGCTGCCAAGAGCTTGGGAGAAAGGGAAAATGGGGAGTAATAGTTTATTGAGTATAGAGTTTGTTTTGTGAGATAAAAACAGCCATAGAGATAAAGAGTGCTAATGGTTGTAACGGTATGAATGCAATTAATGCCACAAAACTGTATACTTTAAAAAATAGTTTTGTTGGCTCAGCACCTGTGGCTCAACGGGCTAAGGCGCCAGCCACGTACACCTAAGCTGGCAGGTTCAAATCCAGCCCAGGCCTGCCAAACAACAACGGCTGCAACCAAAAAATGGCCGGGTGGCGGGCACCTGTAGTCCCAGCTACTTGGGAGGTGGAGGCAAGAGACTCGCTTGAGCCTAGGAATTGGAAGTTGCTGTGAGCTGTGATACCACTGCACTCTATCCAGGGTGACAGCTTGAGGCTCTGTCTCAAAAAAAAATAGTTTTATTGTGTGTATTTCACTGCTATTAAAAATATTTTTTTTAAAGTGGACTTGTTTCTGAAACATTTTTTAAAAATTTGATTATCTCCAAAATATAGTGAAATACAGCAATTAGAGTGCAACCATCAAGTCTTAAACCAAGAATTATGATGACTCCAATTCCATACACTTAAGGTCCATTAGGAACAAAAATGTTGCAGATTACATCATCAGGGTAAATTTCCTGCTCTCCATAGCTAAATGATTTTGGTCAAGTAATTTAACCTCTCTGAATCTCAGTTTCCTTATCTGTAAAATACCACAAATAACCAGGTTTCTCTAATGACTCAGTCAGATAACACCTATACAGTGTACATCACCCAAAATGGAATACTGAAAGCACTTGTTAAGCCTTAGCTATTATTATCAACTACATGGATATGAAAAGTTGATTTCCCCCCACTAAAGAAAGAAGCATTTGTTCCCATTTTGGCAAAGGTGTAAGAGGACAGAGGTGGGTGTATGTGGCTGTATGCTACTGTTCAAGGCTGATTTCGGGTGTTCTATTCCATGACTGACCAATTATGGGGCTATGTGAACCCTCCTTTGAATCCAGGCTTTCTCAAAGGGTGCTTTTGGGAAGGGCTATAAGAGAATACATAGGGAATTTGGTCAAAATGCAGAGATCTGTGCCACAACGCCAAAGCTAGTAAATACCAATCTCTGGGGGGTGAAGTGTGGGACTCCCAAGCACACCTGGCTGCAATCAGACACAATGAGTAGAATTTGAGTGAAGAGGAAAAAAGAAAAATGAAAACGATCTGCTCTATAGTGAGGTTTCCTGGATTTCTCTCATTTTGATTAACTTTATTAGCAGATGGTGCATGGATCTTGACATCTATTTCCATGACCAGCCAAATGTCTTATCTAATTTAAATTTTCTTCCCTTCCCTATCATTTTCACCTTCCCATAATCTCAATTCCTGGTGGAAGAGCATACCAGACAAATTTGTGACTGATCTCCCATCATACCACTTTTTATTAGCCATTCATTTGATTCCACTGCGGAAAGAGAAGATGAAACCAAATGTCATATCCTCAGAATAAAATTACAAAGTTTGGTATAATGATACCTATTTCTAGGATTTACCTGATTTCTCATCTGGCCACTAAAGTCTTGGTAGTTTTATTGCTCTTCTTATGCTCTTTATTTAGCCAAGAAAAGTAAAGTACCTTTGAAGAACCTTCCTTAGAGTAATCAGGATAACAACCCAAGTTTTATCCTGAGAATAGTAACAATCCTAGAGTACTGACCTAGAGAGCACCCTTCCCCTTGGGGAAGTGTAGATTTTCTCAGGGCATAAGAGGACAAATTTGGGAAATGAAAAAGGAAAAGTCACAAATTGTCTCTGAAATGTTTTTCTTTGAGAAGTGCTTCTTGGTCATTCTTCCTGTCAAGTTGAGCACCAGCCTTAACATTTTACCTGGCAAGAAAATGCACTACTTCATCTGTAGCATCAGGAACTAACAAAAGAACCAAACTGCTGACCATGTGTCACTAAATCCTTCTAGTGCTTAGACTGTAATAGGAAGTAGGGAAGTTTGCAAAAAGAAATAACAGCAACAACATACAGTCTTGAACCTCACTCCTGCTACCGCCCCCCCCCAAAAAAAAACCTTACTATGAAAGTTATTGATAAAGCCAATTAAAAGAAAATCCCACAGCCACTTACTTCACCAACAAGAAGAATAGCAAGGGCCAGGCATGGTGGCGCGCTCACGCCTATAATCCTAGCTCCCTGGGAAGCCGAGGCGGGTGGACTGCTTGAGCTCATATGTTCGAGACCAGCCTGAGCAAGAGCAAGACCCCATCTCTAAATACAGTTGGGCACTGTGGCAGGTGCCTATAGTCCCAGCGACTCAGGAGACTGAGGCAGAAGGATCACTTGAGCCAAAGAGTTTCAGGTTGCTGTGAGCAACACCACAGCACTCTACCAAGGGTGACAAAATGAGACTCTGTCTCAAAAAAAAAAAAGAATAGCAACAAAAATGATGTGGTTTTTCCCCAAAATGATCCTAGAAAAAATTGGTGTCTCCACAGGCAACCTCCCAGCTACACGAATATTTTTCAAGTGCCCTTTCCAAACAAAGTAGTACCTGAGGCAGTTTGGTTCAAATCTTAACATTTTTTTTTTTGATACTGGATCTCCCTGTGTTGCCTAGACTGGGGTACAGTGGCTATTCACAGGCACATTCATAGCACACTTCAGCCTTGAACTTTTGGGCTCAAAGGATCCTTTCACCTCAACCTTGCAAATACTTGAGACTACAGGGATATGTCACCATAACCAGCTAAAAAATTTCTTTATAACAAGAAATATTCTAACTTGCAAGCAATAACTATTTGCACACCAAGCTAGAAAGCAAGGATAATAACAGACCTACCTCAAAGGATTTTTACGATGACTCCGACTCTAGGAGGTAACTGTGTGCAAAGTGCTTTAAACAGCACCTGACATTTGCTAAGGAAACAAAAATGCTAACTGTTGCTGCTGTTAGTTTTAAGAAGAAGCTACATTCAATAAAGTTTTACACAACCAGAAGTTCTAGATAAACCTTGAAAATCTGTATAAATAGAAAGTTGACTTTAAATATCAAAATGTAGTAACAGAATTATTTAAAATAAACAAAAAATACTAGCAGGTGAACAATGCCATACTTATGCCATATGCAGGACTGGACAGTAGTACTGAGGGGCACAGGTCTCAACCAAAGAAAGACTATGATTTCTGTCCTGGAAAGCTGACACCCTAATAAGAACAGGACAAACACTGGCACTTCCATATACACTACATGTGAAACTAGACTTCACTCGTTTGTCTCCTCTGCCTGCCTATGGAACCAGGCACTATTGGTCCGTCCCTATACTGTTGCTCTTCTACTTAACTGCTTCTTTAAATGATCATACATGGATTTCCTTTTAGCACCTCAAAGGGAAGTTAAGAAATAATAATTAATGTTAATTGCCAATATCATTTTAAATGATATAACTTGCCACCATGCCAGGCACAAAGCACATCATTTGTGGTGATAACAACCCTTAAGGTAGCAGCCATCAACTAAATAATACATGTGGCCGAGAAGAGACATGTCAATAGAAGAGCAACATCCTTATTTCTGGCTCACTGAGAGTCATTAACTAACCTGCCACCCATTCAACATAAGATATATACACCTAATATCAGTAGAGCTGGAGGACCTTGCACAGAAGCAATTAAGGGAGGGAGAAAGGAAGGCATTAAAGAATTGACTAGAATCTAATGAGACAATGGGTAACATACTTCCAAAAATGGATCAATGCCCTGTAAAAATCCACTGTTGGCTACTGGGAACTATTATCTTTCTTAATAAGAGGTAACAGGGTAGTAAAAGAGAAGCATGAGTCTTTTATTTTTTTTTTAATTAAATCACACCTGCGTACATTAGTGCAATCAAGGGGTACAATGTGCTGGTTTCATATACAATCTGAAATGTTTTCATCAAACTGTTTAACACAGCCTTCATGACATTTTCTCTCTTTCTTTCTTTCTTTTTTTTTTTTCCAGTAAGACAGAATTTATTTACAGAAAAGAATACAGAAAACACTAAAGCTCCTGGTAGAATGACTCTTATATTTAGAGTCAGATGCCTAGATTTGTACCCTAAATCAATCCCTTTTTTTCTTTATAATTTTAACTTAACTTCTCTAAGTTTTACTTTCTGACCAGTAAAATGAAGATAATAAAAGGATTATAGTGAGGAGGCAGTAAATAATGCACAGACAGGGCTTAGCATAGTGCCTAACATATAGTTGGTATTCAATAATTATTAGTTATTTTATTTATTTATATATTTCTTTATTTTTTTTTTTCTTGAGACAGAGTCTCACTTTATCACCTTGGTAGAGTGCTGTGGCATCACACAGCACACAGCAACCTCCAACTCCTGGGCTTAGGCGATTCTCTTGCCTCAGCCTCCCGAGTAGCTGGGACCACAGATACCCCGGCTATTTTTTTGTTGCAATTTGGCTGGGGCCGGACCTGAACTCACCACTCTCAGTATATGGGGCTGGCACCCTACTCACTGAGCCACAGGCGCCATCCTATTAGTTGTTATTACTGAAAGAATAAAAATGATGCATAAGTAGCCAGAAAAGCCCACAAAGGCCTCTTTAAGTAATAATGTAGTCAAAATAGCAAATACTTAAAAAGAAAACATAGTAAAACCAAATACTGGTAATATTAGTTATTGACAGCAAATAAAATTAACATGTTTTTACTTTGTGTGAAATAGGAATACTTAAGCAAAAGAAAGCTTGATCATATGGTCAAATAGAAGAGTTCTGTGTCAATTCTGATAAAAAAATGACACCACAGAAAAGCTTTAAAAATGGATTGCAGGCTCGACAGCTGTGGCTCAAGCGGCTAAGGTGCCAGCCAGGTACACCTGAGCTGGTGGGTTCGAATCCAGCCCAGGCCCGCCAAACAACAATAACAGCTGCAATCAAAAAGTAGTCAGGCATTGTGGCAGACGCCTGTAGTCCCAGCTACTTGGGAGGCAGAGGCAGGAGACTCGCTTGAGCCCAGGAGTTGGAGGTTGCTATGAGCTGTGTGACGCCACAGCACTCTACCGAGGGCGATAAAGTGAGATTCTGTCTCTACAAAAAAAAAGAAAACTTGTTATGCAATTTTTGCATCCCCAGTTATCATAAAGGTAACCAGGTATGGCAAGACTGATGCTCTCTAAATAAACAAATGCAAGGAAATAACTACTTTAAAAGCCAGGACAATAGTTATTTTTGGAAGGATGAAAGGGTCTTGATTGAAATAGGGCAGTGGAAAGGACTTCTGGGGTGGCTGACAAAGTTCTATTTCTTGATCTGGATGGTGATTTCAAGTATGTCTGCCTTGGAATAGTGTATTAAGTTACACATTTGTTAGTTTTTTTTTTTTTTTGAGACAGAGCCTCAAGCTGTCACCCTGGGTAGAGTGTCGAACAGCAACCTCCAATTCCTGGGCTTAAGCGAGTCTCCTGCCTCTGCCTCCCAAGTAGCTGGGACTACAGGCGCCTGCCACAACGCCCGGCCATTTTTTGGTTGCAGCCGTCATTGTTGTTTGGCGGGCCGGGGCTGGATTCGAACCCACCAGCTCAGGTGTACGTGGCTGGCGCCTTAGCCCGTTGAGCAACAGGCGCCGAGCCTGTTTGATTTTTTTTTAATCTTTGTTTCATTTTACAGCAAAAAAAAAAAAAAAAAGGTAAACAAGAAAAAAAAGACCTTCTTGTGACACAGTATAGACAGTCTGGGGCAGAGAGGGAACTAAAAGATGAGGGAAGAAATTATTGCTTCAAGATGGAAGATGATGAAGGCTAGACCCAGGGCAAGGACAGTAGGAGTGAGAAGGGAAAAAAAAATTGAGAAACATCTTGAGAGTTAATGCCAGAAACTTTCAGAGGGCTCCAGCAGGAGGCTTAGAGCAGCAGTTCTCAACCTGTGGGTTGTGACCCACAGGAACTGTATTGAAGGGCTGCGGCATTAGGAAGGTTGAGAACCACCGGCTTAGAGAAAAAGATACTGAAGATGATTTCAGATTTGAATATACTGAGCATGAGATACCGTTGGGACTTCAAATAGTACTTTTCTCTTTCTTCTTTTAATTTATGGCTTTTCTTTGCCTTGGTACACATCTATCATAAGTAATATTCTATTTCTTAACAATCACAATTGAATTCATGTTTCCAGCTTTCAAATGGGATAGAAAAGTTAGATGGAATACTTTTTGATATAATAGGGCAAGGCTTGAAAAAGAGAGGAGGAAGATGGTTAAAGAAGATGTGCAAGTAGTGAAAGACAGAAGTAAAGGGGATAATATCCTATGTGGACTTTTATTCCACAAAAAGGGAATAAAGAATATGAATGACAAGAGCTATTGGATCAGTTTCCCAATCTGATTAGCAAATACCAAGGAAAGTAGGATGCATCATATGCTCATCTTACTATCTCATCTACAACTTTCTTAAGTTAGCTATACATAACCTCAAGGAGAATGATAATAGAAATTTGAAGGTGAGAGCGATGGGTAAATGAGATAGAAAAGAAAAGGTATTCCATACCAGATTAGAGCACAGTGGAGAAGCAAGCAATTTTGTTTTTCTATAAGTCAAAATGGACTGTCTTCACTTGAGAGAAGAGATGGATATCAGCAAATTGTGTGTGTTAGATTATAACACTGGCCATAGCAACCCAGGTCCTTATGTCTCCCATGCAGCCTTATCACTGAACAGACATTCAAAAAATTCATGAACAGGCTCAGCGCCTGTGGCTCAACGGGCTAAGGTGCCAGTCACATACACCTGAGCTGGTAGGTTCGAATCCAGCCCGGGCCTGCCAAACAATGATGACGGCTGCAACCAAAAAATGGCCAGGCTTTGTGGCGGACGCCTGTAGTCCCAGCTACTTGGGAGGTGGAGGCAAGAGACTTGCTTGAGACCAGGAATCAGAGGTTGCTGTGAGCTGTGATAACACAGCACTCTCTCCAGGGTGACAGCTTGAGGCGCTGTCTCAAAAAAAAAAAAAAAAAATTCATAAACAACTGACTTTGATAATGCTCAACTAGAAATACTAAGATTTTACTCGCAGGTTCCTGCTTCTACTGCATAATAATAAAATCTAGGCTCGGCGCCTGCGGCTCAATGGACTAAGGCGCCAGCCGTGTACACCTTAGCTGGTGGGTTCGAATCCAGCCCGGGCCCGACAAACAACCACGGCTGCAACCAAAAAAAAAAAAAATGCCCAGGCATTGTAGTGGGTGCCTGTAGTCCCAGCTACTTGAGAGGCGGAGACTCGCTTGAGCCCAGGAATTGGAGGTTGGTGTGAGCTGTGATGCCACAGGACTCTATCCAGGGTGACAGCTTGAGGCTCTGTCTCAAAAAAAATAAAAAATAAATAAAATAAAATCTAGCTACCATTCTTTGAGCACTAAATGCCAGGCACAGTCTAAACCCTCAGCATGCATTATCTGATTGAATCTTTATAGAAAACCCAGGAAGTAGGTGTCACTATTTGTCCCTACATTACAAATGAGGAAACTTGCATGCCTTCAAGTGGGGAAACAACACAGTGGGAGACTGCATAGGACAGACTTGACACCAAGCTATAGGAGCCCCTACTTCCTACTTGTTCCAACCTAAGCCACCAAGGTAGAATGTTTAATAGGGTGGGGGGGAGGCTAAATCTTCAGTTGTAAACAGAATGATTATTTTTTCAGGCCTTATCCTCAGCACGTTTATCTCCTCTGGCAACATGTGGCAGTGGTAGGCAGCTGGTGATGATACCGAGATTTGGGATCCCAGCCAGCTCCCTATTTCTTTCTATCAAAAATATGACCAACTTTGATACATTCACCTTCCAAATTAATTAATTAATTAATTTAAAAAATAACAAAAATATGACCAACATCTGGCAGAGTAAGCAAATGTCAAGATAAATGGGCCTCCACTAATTCATACGTTACAAACTAGATTGTCAAAATTGGTGAAATCCACAACAGAAATACAGTTCAACTGCACTGAATACTAAACACACATGAGCCATTATCTGGGACTTTGAAATCTCTCTGCTCTATGGAAATTTCTATTCTGGTAGAAGTGGTTGTATGAGATTTGATCTTTATCACACTTTTCCTGACAGCAGTAAAATTCCATTTCCATCAACTGTTTCCTCTCAGGAAAGAGTCTCTCAGGAAATACTCAAAACACTGTTCTCAACGAAGTTTTTAAATATGAATCATTCTCAACTGCCAAGAAAACACTTCTTCACCCCACTGTTTTGCATCATAACACACTTTCTCTAAAATGACAGTTTGGGGACAAGATATATTTATTTGGGGGGGGAGACATTTATTAACTACAGAGCAAATCCTTCATTCTTCTCCCTTTATGGCATAAGCAGGTAATTCTTCCTGCACTATCCTCTCCCTAGATCTGCCTGTCTAAGTCCTACCAATGCACCCTTTCAACAAATATTTCCTGATCATCTACCCGATGTTTGGTCCTGTAATAGGTGAGAGGGGCATCTAATCACATTTATTGAGCCTAATTGTAGGGACACAAGTAGTCATTAGACATTTAGATTTTGAATATTCACCAATCAGGCCCAAAGCCCAAAGAGCACTGGACAAAAATCAGAAATCAAGTTCTGGATACTGACCCAATGTCCAATGGCGATCTTTGGGAAAACACAGCCAGAGGGTCTATTTTTCTCCTTATAAAGTAGAAATAAGACCTGACCTAAACTGACATACAAAGTAAGGTGAAAATTAAATAAGACATAGCCAATGTGACCTGAAAACAATAAATTTTACAAGCTGAATATATAACTGGGGAAAATAAACAAATCAAAGAAATCAAAATCGAAATATCATCCTAACATAAACATTCTGGTTTTCTGAACAAATATGATAAAAATAACTTACTTATTAAATTATTTTTTAAAATATTTTTTATTTTATTTTTTTGAGGATGCTATTTATTTTACCCTCAAAATAAATATTTTTTTTGAGGATGCTATTTATTTCTTTATTTTTTCTTACATTGCAACATCGGCTTGCTAAATAAGCTGATGAACCCTAAACCTAACATATATACTCAAGGACTTTAAACCCAACATATATACTTAAGGATTTCAGGAGTAGAAGGAATGCATTCAAAATAAAGACTACTGGCTTGGCGCCTGTGGCTCAATGGGTTAAGGCGCCAGCCACGTACACCTAAGCTGGCAGGTTCGAATCCAGACCAAGCCCACCAAACACCAATGACGGCTGCAACCAAAAAATGGCCGGGAGTTGTGGTGGGCGCCTGCAGTTCCAGCTACTTGGGAGGCGGAGGCAGGAGACTCACTTGAGCCCAGGAATTGGAGGTTGCTATGAGCTGTGATACCACAGTACTCTATCCAGGGTGACAGCTTGAGGCTCTGTCTCAAAAAAAAAGAAATAATAAAGACTACTGATTACTGATTCTGATTTTTAACAATATGAAGGGATGGTGCAATGTCCAAAGTTCTCAAAAATACAATTGATTTTCCTTTATTTTCATGTGTCAAGCAGCAGTTTTGATTGGAATGGTACTGCTATAAAAATCAAATAATCATGGGAATCAATTCCTAGAAGCCTTTGGATTGCTAGAGCTGGAGCCAACAGCCCTCCTAAGATCCTAGACACTGAGGAGTCACTTGATAATAGCCTGACACCCTTTCTCAGACTCAACCTTTTTCTCATTCCTACTTCCTTTGTGTGACTGATGAAACGTATGAAAGTTGTTGTAATAACTTATAATAACTAAAATAACTTTACTGGAAACGAAATCAATCATTACATCCAGATATCTGAAAGAGTTGTTTGTATCCCTTAAAGAAGAGAGTCTCGGGAGTCACAAACTGTCAGAATGACATGGGCTATGTGAACTATGTAGCATATTGAAGCTAACTATTGGTTATTATCAATGGCTGGCTGTTCATGTAAAATAAAAATGACATCTCCAATCCTCTAGGCTAAGATAACCACTTCCAGATCAGTAGGAAAACCCAAAGCATTGAGCAGCACTTTTAAAAATCTTTCAAATTTGCAAACTAATTTAGTAAATACACTGGTATTATTTTGAATGGGGAAGAATAGGAGTGGAAAGTAAAAGACAATCCATTTTTATTAAAAAAAACTAACAACTTTCTCTAAGCTATTTTGGCACAAAAGAACTAAACAAATAACTGTAGAAATCACTCTAAACCTCATTTGGTATCTTCTAAAACCAAATTAACTACTTCCAATTTCAAAATATACTTAATGGTACAAAACCAATGATGATGATAGCAATGGACACCATGCTATTATTGAGCACATTCTATGTGTAAGACATTTTATATATACTGTCTATATTCCTCATGACAACACAATATTTTACATTTTGAATTTTTTTAAATGAGGCTCAGAGAAAAATGTGTCACAAATCAAGTTAATTGCAGAGCTGAGATTCAAACAAGATGCCTAAAGGCCAAGACTTTTAGATGGCAATGAAAAGTGGAAGACAGTTTCTCTCTTTCTTTCTCTACCAATCTCTCCCCTACCCTCCCAATGTGTTGCTCTTCCCTCCCTTCTCTTCTCCTTCCTGTCCTCCCTCCCTCCTTCTCTCTCTCACACACAAACATGAACACGCGTACCAACTCACTTCTAGAGAGATAATACTACTATATAGTGGGCAGATAATCAGTTTTACCCAAAAAACACCTGCACTTAAATTTTGACCCTGCCATTTATTACTTGCAAGACTTGGGTGATATAAATTATTTGAAGGGTCAGGAACAGTGGTCACACCTATAATCCTAACACTCTGGGAGGCCAAGGTGAGAGAATCCCTTGAGCTCTGGAGTTTGAGACCAGTCAGAAGAACAAGACCCCATCTCTACTAAAAAACAGATTAGCTAGGCATTGTGGTGGGTGCCTGTAATCCCAGCTACTCAGGAGGCTGAGGCAGGAGGATCGCTTGAGCCCAGGCAACAGAGTGAGAGTCTGTCTCAAAAAAAAAAAAAAATTATTTGATGGAACTAACTTTCCAATTAAATGAAATAAATATATACACTGAACTGACTATTACACACTCACTAATTTTACTGCCTTTCCTCAGCTCTCTTGATAGCCTGAATATCAAATGAAGATGAAGCAAAAACATACTACCTTTATTGTGTGACAAGCAAGAGTTAGCACCTCCCTTAACTAGGATAGAAACTCTATGACCTATAAAACACACAGATAGGGAAGGAATTGCCAGCTATCTTATGTTATCCATCCATGATTTTTAAACTCATAAAATATAAAATAATAATATATAATGGCTACCTAGGATTTATCCTAGAAATGCAAGATTAGTTTAGCATTCATATATAAAACACACTAACATTCACAGTATCAGCAGCCTAAGAAAGAAACTGTATGATTATTTCTATAGATGCAGAAAAAGTATGACATTCACTCAGCAGCTATTCATGATTAAATTTAAAAAAAAAAAAGACTCAGTGAACTAGAAATAGAAGGAAACTGCCTTAGCCTGATAAGGGCATCTATGAAAAACCTACAGTTAACTCATACTTAACAGTAAAAGACTAAATGATTTCCCCCTAAGAGCAGGAACAAGGCAAGGAATCCACTCTTCCCACTCCTATTCGACATTATCATAATGGATAGAAGTCAATACGATAAGGCACAAAAAAGAAATGAAGATACAGACTAGAGAGGAGAAATAAACTATAAAATAATTATCTAAAGAGATAATCCAAAAGAATCCACAAAACTACTAATTTAGTGCCTTTAGCAAAGTTGGAAAATGTAAGATCAATATACAAAAATGAATTGTATTGGCTCGGCACCTCTGGCTCAAGCCGCTAAGGCTCTAGCAACATACACCTGAGCTGGCGGGTTGGAATCCAGCTTGGGCCCAAACAACAATGACGTAAGCAACCAAAAAATAACCAGGCATTGTGGCAGGCGCCTGTAGTCCCAGCTACTTGGGAAGCAGAGGCAGGAGAATCCCATGAGCCCAGGATCTGAAGGCTGCTGGGAGCTGTGATGCCACAACACTCTACCCAGGATGACAGCTTGAGGCTCTGTTTCAAAAAAAAAAAAAAAATGAATTGTATTTTTATATACAGCAGTGAACAACTGGGGAATAAAAATTTTAAAAACACCAAGAAACACAATACTCAAGCACCAAGGATCAATCTAACAAAGTAAGATTTATATGCTGAAAAGTATAAAAAACATTGAGAGAGAAATCAAAGACCTAATCGTAGAGGTATACTGTGTTCGTGGAACAGAAGAATCAGGATCATCAGTAGTGCAATTCTCCCTCAAATTAATCTATAGATTTTAATTCACCCCAAACAAAATCCCCAAGGATTTCATTTTCCAGAAATGTATAAGGTGATTCTAAAATTATATGAAAAAACAAATAATCTAGAATAACCAAAAATAATTTTGAAAAATAAAACTAAAGTTGAAATATTCACATTGATTTCAAGACTTACTAAAAGATACATACTCAAGACAGCGTGGTATTGGCAAGGGATAACACACAGATCAAAGGACAGAATAAACAGTCCATAAATTAACCTACACATACATGGTCAGTTAATCTTCTATAAAATGCCAAGTGAATCTAATAGACGACAGATAATCTTTTAGTCTTTTCAACAAATGATGCTGGAACAATTAGACATATCTATATTCCAAAAGAAATGAACCTCAACCCATACCTTGCTCTACATATGAAAGTCAACTTGAAATCAATCACAGGGCCTGGGACCTGTGGCTCAAGCGGCTAAGGCACCAGCCACATACACCTGAGCTGGCAAGTTCAAATCCAGCCCGGGCCCACCAAACAATAACAGCTGCAACCAAAAAATAGCCAGGCGTTGTGGCAGGCGCCTGTAGTCCCAGCTTCTTGGGAGGTGGAGGCAGGTGAATCGCCTAAGAGTTGGAGGTTGCGGTGAGCTGTGATGCCACCGCACTATACCCATGGCAACAGCTTGAGGCTCTGTCTCAAAAAAAAAAGAAAAGAAAAGAAATGGATCAGAGACTGAAATGTAATAAAACTTATAGAAAAAGAAAGTAAATCTTCAAGATCCTAGGTCAGGCGATTATTTCTTGAGTAGAACAAAAAATCATGAACCATAAAAGAAAAAACTGAAAAGGAGAATTCATCAAAACTTAACATGTTTACTCTTTGAAAGATGCTATTAAAAAAATTAAAAGCCGGCTTGGCGCCTGTAGCTCAGTGGCTAAGGCAGCAGCCACATACACCAGAGTTGATGGGTTTGAATCCAGCCTGAGCCTGCTAAACAACAATGACAAATACAACAACAACAAAAAATAGCCGGGTGTTGTGGCGGGTGCCTGTAGTCTCAGCTACTTGGGAGGCTGAGGCAAGAGAATTGCTTAAGCCCAAGAGTTGGAGGTTGTTGTGACCTGTGACACCCCGGCACTCTACCAAGGGCAACAGCTTGAGATTCTGTCTCAAAAAATAAATAAATAAATAAATAAATAAAATACTTAAAAGCCATAGGCTGAGAAAAACACCTTACAAAACACTTATCTGACAAAGGACCTGTAGCCAGAGTGCATGAAAAACCCTCAAACCTAATATAATAAAAATAAATCCTACCCAATCCTATCCCCTCAAAACAATATTAATAGACACTTGCTCAAAATCATTAGTCATTGGGAAAAATGCAGAATAAAATTACAGTGAGATATAACTATTCACCTACTAGAATGGCTAAAATTTAATAAGATAGACCATGACAATACTGGTGAGAATAGGAGCAACTAGAACCCTATACATAGCTGTTACGAATCAAAAACAGGACCATTACTTTGAAAAAGTTTGGCAATTTCCAATAAAGTTAAATACTTACTTATCAAAATATCCAATCACCTCACTCCTACATATTTACCTAAAACAAGATATATAGCTACGTAAAAACTTAAACACAAATGTTTATAGCAACTTTATTCATAATCACCAAAAACTGAAAAAAATCCAAATGTCTATCAACTACTGGTGAAGGATAAACAAACTGCAGTACATCATATGGTGGAATTGTACTCAGCCATGAAAGGCAGCAAACTGGTTAAATTGTAATGACTCTCAGAAGCATTATGCTAAGTAAAATAAGCCAAACTCCTAGAATTCCGTATCTTGAGTGTGGCTATATATTTTGATCCCATTTATATGAAATTCTAGAAATGACAAAACCCTAAGGACTGAAGCCATATTAGTGGTTGCCAGGGATTGGTAGTACAGGGAGTAGGAAGAGGATTGACACCTGAAGGTACTTTGTGGGTGACAGAAAATTCCATTACTTTTATTTCAGCGGTGATTACAAACTATACAACTTTGTCAAAATTACTAAATATAAATTATACTTCAATAATCCTAGGGGAAAAAAAATCTGTTAATTTTTTTTAAACGTCTCAGAAATAGCCAGGGATCAACAACTAATTAACTGAAAGTGCTGATTTCTAATTGTAAATACAAGATTCATGATTACAGGACAGGAAGACCAGAGGGGCAAACAAAATTTATGAAAGTCTTGTGCGTGTTTCACTGCTAATTGAAATAAGTGTATAAAGGGGGCTCTGGAAAGAAGGTGATAAATGCATAATTTATAACCAAAATACTCGATTTGGTATATATTCAAAACAGGTCAACACAGTAATAAATGGCCATAACTGTCCTTACCAATTGCTTGAATTTTTAAGCTCATTCAAAAGACTCACTAATGAGACAGGAACCTGTTCAAGTACTAATTCTCTTCACTTTACAAGGATTCTAATTTAGAAGAGCACAGAAGAAACATTTTCATTTTGTGCAATTTCTTCCTCTTGATCAGAGTTCTGAAAGACACAGCAGAAGCTTATCTTGACAGCAAAGACTGCACGGAGGGAGAAGGTGAAGAGTTGTCTAAAATCCCTGATGGGCTTTTCTCTCTGGCAGGCTATCCAGTGACAGCTGCAGGCAGGTGTGGAGAAGAGGTTAGATAAGCCAGTGTGCATAGTCCCGGGTGTGTAGGCAGTTATGGTTGAAACATTGGTAGGAGTTATTTAAGTACCATTCTTAGAGCTCCAGGGAAGAAGTGAACAGAAAAACAGACTACATAAGATTTGTCTTCACTCATTTATTTATCTATTCATTCAGGGAATATTTATTAACAGCCCACTCTTGAGCCAGGCTCTGTTAAGTTGAAGACACAGAAGTAACCTGGTGTAGAGTAGCTTACAATATTCTGGTGGGTGGGGTGAATAAGGTACAGTAGCAGAAGACGAGCCAGAATATAGTTTAACAGAAGAAGAAAGCAAGAGCTCTGTTTTCTTCCTTTTTGTACACCATTTTCTATCAGGTTCTCAGTGCCACAGAATTCATCAGGAAGACAAAAATGGCAGTAACTCCCAGAAGCAGGTGCAGTATATGGCTTATGCAATAGCAGTGCAGGTAGCACCATGTAGCCAGAAAACTGTATGAAGTTCCGGAAAGCCTGATGGAAAATTAGCGTGTAATGAGACTGCAGAGGTAAGCATGAATTGGAAAGGTTGAGGGCTTTGTAAGTTGTGCCAAAGGAGTTAAATATCAGTCCGTGAGGTAGACAATGGGCAGCCTATGAACATGAGAGGAACAAATAAAGATTTGCATGTAGAAAGATGATTCTAAGAGCAAGTCAGGAACTGGCAAAGGAAGAAAGCAGATGGAGAATTTCCTCTCTCTCTTTTGGGTAGCTGAAAGGCTGGTGGTGGACTAGAAAGTTAGTGTTAACTGAGTGGCAGAAAGAGTCCTTCGGTGAACCAATCTTCAGTCATGCAGAGAAAATAACCTGTTATCCTGCCCACTGCATGTCTCTAGCTAGCCACTGTGATTGATTAGTTCTCTACCCACACTGGACTAGCAGCTCCCTAAGGACTAAAATGTGTGCTCACGTGCATGCTCTCACCCATTTGTGTGCAACTGTTTTCTCTCTCCCTCTCTCCCCACACACACATGAGCATGTAATTAGAAAAGAAGATGTTACAGCAACAAACAAAGGTCCAGACAGGAGGGCAGTGAGCGAGAACACTCTTTACGCTCAGCAAGGAGAAAGAGAATTTAACAAGGAAATCTGGTGAAAGGCTATTACAGAACAACCATCAGCAACATCAGGATTGGGTAGCAAAGGCTCCAACACAGGTATGGGTCCTGGCAGAGAATGACTTTCTGAGAGGCTGAGCTAAAAGAAAGTGTGTTCTTACCCTTGGAGGAACTGGGGTACCAAGCTTTGTACCCAGATAAGGACTTCATAGGAGAAACAATGCTAGGCCCAGCACAGAAATACAAGGTCTGTCTTAATCATAAGAAGCTAAGCAAGAACAGCCTTACAAAAACCTGACCACACAAGAGTCAGAATGAGACTACCAAACATGCTGAACTGCTGAGCTAGCAGCCTTAAGTTCCCAAAATTCTCTGCAACTCAGGACAGGCTGGGTTTAAAGCCTCATTCAGGCTGACCTGCCCCAACTCTGTCCACTGGAAAGCTGTATAGAGATGGAAGTCAGCAAGCCCTTACAGCCTTTCCAACATTAAACAGAATTGAAGCAAGCCCATGACTACAAAAACACCAATGAAAGAGAGTCTGTCACAAGGAAAGAACCAGGGAAGATGAATGAATACAGAATCCACTGTACAGAGCTATCTTCTCTGCCTTTCTCTATACACCACCATTTCCCTAATCTAGAATACAAAAAGCTCTTGCCTCAAAGAAGGCAAATACTTATTGCATGTGTTTACTCATATACAGAACTAAAATATCAAATCCCAGAAAGATAGAATACATTGGTGGTTACCAGTGGCTAGGAAAAGTAGTGGGGGAAGAGTGTATAAGGAAAGGCTGACTAATGGGTACACACACACAGTTAGATAGAAAAAACAAACCTAGTGTTTAACAGATCAGTAGAGTGACTATAGTTAACAATAATATATTATGTATTTCAAAATAGCCAAAAGAGAATAAATTCAAATGTCCCCAGCATAAAAAAAGATAAATGTATAAAGTGATTATATGAATATAATAATGGCTATCAAAATGTCACATATATTCTGAAAATATATACATCTATCATGTATCAATAAAAATAATAAAATAAGTGGAAAGAGAAGGTGAAAAAGTCTAATAATTGGTAAATGAGTTGGTATAAAACAATGAAGAACGTGATTTTAATTATTTGATGCTACTTACTTATAATCAAACAGAATTTTGTCGAAAATCCCAGTATGTAGAAGAGCTAAACAAATACACATTGTACTCTAGAAACTTGACCAACTTCTTATTACCTAAAAAGTACAGGCTATTGCTTAATTATATTGTGGTTTATTTCTCCATCTAGTAAGAATGGACCTTGAAGTAAAAAAACTCTAAAATTTATTTAAAACCATTTTCTTTAACTCACAATAAATTCTGTAGAATGAAAACAAGAAATGAACCACCTTCCTCTCCAGAATCATAGAGACAGAAAAATCAATATAAATCTTTATTTTTAAATATAGTAACTTCACAGTGGAGAAACCTGACAAACACTACTTCAGACAGGTGGTCAAGCTAACGTCATCAATTTTGTCATGTTAATACTATCTATGCACCATGGATGTGATACGATGTGAATGACCTTTCACCTTTCTGGTCTTCTTCCCAAAAAACCACAACTCACATCTAATAGTGAAAAAAACATCAGACAAATTCTAATTCAGGAACATTCTACAAAACACCTGACCAATACTCCTTAAAACTATCAATGTCACCAAAACAAACGAAAGTCTAAGAAACTATCACTGTCAAGAGAAGTCCAAGGAAACTAAATACACTGATGCCTAAATACACTGATATGATGTAGTGTCCACCTGGAAAAGAAAAAGAACGTTACAGAAAAACTAAAGAAATGCAGATAAAGTATAAACTTTGGTTAATAATAATATATTAATATTATTAACATATTAATAATATGTCATTTGGCTCGGCACCTGTAGCTCAAGTGCTTAAGGCACCAGCCACATACACCAGAGCTGGTGGGTTCGAATCCAGCCAGGGTCTGCCAAACAACAATGACAACTACAGCTAAGAAATAGCCAGGCGTTGTGGTGGGTACCTGTAGTCCTAGCTACTAGGGAGGCTGAGGCAGGAGACTCACTTAAACCCAGGAGTTGGAGGATGCTATGAGCTGTGATGCCACAGCACTCTACCCAGGGCGACAGCTTGAGGCTCTGTCTCAAAATAACAATAATAACAATAACATAACATTTAACCAATGGTACCATATTATTATATGGTTAAACGTACCATTCTAATATAAGATGTTAATTAATAACAAAGGGAAATTAAGTATGGAACATACGAGGAAACTCTGTAGAATCTTCAGAGATATAAATTACTATAAATTTATAATTTTTCTTATAAATTTCCTATAAATCTAAAACTATTTAGATTTGATTAAAAACAAGTTAAAAACAAGTCTAATGAATGAATACTAGATTCTTCCATGTGGTAAACAGGTACAATATATAAAAGATACTGGAGAGTGACATTGAGAAAATAAAAATGTAAACATAGGCCCAGAGCTATGGCTCATGCCTATAATCTCAGCACTCTGGGAGGCTGAGGCAGGTGGAATGCTTGAGCTTAGGAGTTTGAGACCAGCCTGAGCAAGAGTGAGACCTCATCTCTACTATAAGTAGAAAAACTAACCAGGTATAGTGGCACATGCCTGTAGTTCTAGCTACTCTGGAGGCTGAGGCAAGAAGATCTCTTGAGCCCAGGAGTTTGAGGTTTGCTATGAGCTACTGTGACACCACTGCACTCTACCCAGGGCTACAGAGTGAGACTATCTTTAAAAAATAAATAAATAAAAGAACATAAAGCTAGATATCCTTTGCCTCCCCTTTTCGCCGTATCTCTCAAATTCAGGGAGTTCCCTTAAACCTTATTTGCCAGAACTTAGATTAATAAATTTATGCAGCGGGCAGTGCCTGTGGCTCAGTGGGTAGGGCACTAGCCCCATATACAGAGGGTGGTGGGTTCGAACCCAGCCCCGGCCAAATTGCAACAAAAAAATAGCTGGGCATCGTGGCGGGTGCCTGTAGTCCCAGCTGCTTGGGAGGCTGAGGCAAAAGAATCACCTAAGCCCAGGAGTTGGAGGTTGCTGTGAGCTGTGGCACCATGCTACTCTACTGAGAGCGGTATGGTGAGATTCTGTCTCTAAAAAAAATAAATAAATAAAAATAAATGTATGCAGCAACAAAATCTCTATTTTTGTCTATTTGCCTTATATGGTAGATACACCACCTTCAGTTATTTGAAATACATTTAAACACAATAAGGTATATTGCTCACCATTTTCTTCTCTATCAACAAGTCAAACTAGAATCCAAAACTGTTAATAATATACTAAAGGTTAACTTCAGTGAAAAGTTAACTGTTTACTTTCCGTGTGCCTTTCCTTCTGTAACAATCTTTCTGAGAAGTGCTATAAATGCATGTCAGAAGAATCAGGGCTGGGGTAGATGGAGTGTGAGTGGGACTACATGAGATAATGCCACCACCCCCCCATCCAGTGTGCTGACTCTGGTTATCAGTCTTTGAGCAAGTACTGTCACTTGCTTTTATTTTCTTCTCCCTCATCCTCTGCTTCCTTTGAATCTCATTATTTCTAGGAATGAACCTTCTTTATGACCCATGCTGTATATTATCTGGTTTGTTTATCCCTTCAGATCAACTGCTCAGTCACTGCTATTGAGAAGTTTAAAATGGAATTAAGAACACAAGTAAATCTTTAAGGCTGAATCTATTCTGGCAAAAGAAGCATGAGGTGCAAACCTATTTTTTGAAAACTTTAAGCAAGTGAGTTCTTGCCAAGCAAGAAAATCCTAGGCCACAAAACATCTCAAATGTTTTCATGAAGGTTTTAGCTACTGGGCAATTAAATTCCAGGAGCTATAGACAAACAGAGAAAGCTTGGAAGTTGGGAGATGAACAGATGTGGGGTTAAGTAGATACAGGCAGCAGCTAGACAGAGGAGGATTTGCAAAACTACATTAGGTCCCTGCTAAGTGCTGTAGAAAAAAATATTCACTAAAATATTCACTTTTAATTTCAAACCCTTCATCAGCTCAATAAACTTTACAATTTGGATAAACATTTGAAACATGTCAACTGCATATAAGTATCTTTTAAAGTAAAACTTATTAAAATAAAACTTAAAAGGAGATAGCAATAACAATGGAGAAGGTCTCATTCATAAAGAAAGATGTTAGTTGGAATCTCCTATTTAAATAACAATCTATTGGGCTACTCTTAGTGATTTATTTCCATGGAGTACAGTATACAAAGAGGAAAAATAGTAACTGTACAGTGGAGTAATCCTACATTTAGACAGGGAATTTAGAGCAACAATCAACAGCGGTAAGTCATGCTGATAACATGTATTCTTGATTTAATATGAAAATGGTATTTTACCTCCTAAGTTGACCTTCCCAAAATTCAATAACCCCAGTATAACCATGAGTAAAAACATCAGAAAAATCCAAGTTGAAAGACATTCAAAAATATTCCTGACCAGAACAGCTCAAAATATCACCAAAATGAAGAAAAGTATAAGTAATTGTCATAGCCAAGAGGAGCTTAAAGAGATGACTAAATGTAATGTGGTGTCCTGGAAGAGACGAATGACATTAAAGGAAAATTGAGGAAACTTAAAAGTATGAACTTTGTTTAAAAATAGTGTATCAATATTAATTCGTTAATTGTGAGAAATGTATGTTACTAGTACAAGATATTAATAACGGGATAATGGATGTGGGATATATGGAAATTCTCTACTATCTTTGTGACTTTTCTATAAATGTAAAACTATTCTAAAATAAAGTTTCTAAAAAACACTCTTAAGTCTTTCCTTCATTATCTCAAGAAAGAGGATTCCCCATTTAAACCCTTTGCTCTAACCAAGTATCAGAAAGAGAATCAATGAGCCCTGGACACCTGTTGTGTGAGAAAGACACCTGAAATTAAACTCCCAGGGGGCAACTAACAGTCACCAGGCAGAAAAAGTTTGTCAAAATACTATCCCTAAGTCATACATGAAGCAAATTTTGAGTCACTGGCAACACTGTGGATGAGCGACCTTGAACAATGCAGTTGATCCATCAGCAGTAATATCTTCATAGTGGCTCAGCACCTGTGGCTCAATGGGCTAAGGCGCCAGCCACGTACACCTGAGCTGGCAGGTTCGAATCCAGCCGGGGCCTGCCAAACAACAATGATGGCTGCAACCAAAACATGGCCGGGCGTTGTGGTGGGTGCCTGTAGTCCCAGCTACTTGGGAGGCGGAGGCAAGAGACTCACTTGAGTCCAGGAATTGGAGGTTGCTGTGAGCTGTGATGCCATAGCACTCTATCCAGGGTGACAGCTTGAGGGTCTGTCTCAAAAAAAATAATAATAATAATGTCTTCATAGTGTAGCACAGACTTGGAGTCCAAACACAACCAAGAATATACACATTCAAACCTTGTTAATGTTTCACAACATTTTATTTTATTTTTATTTTTTTGAGACAAAATCTCACTTTGTCGCCATTGGTTGAGTGCCATTGCATCACAACTCACAGCAACCTCATTTCCTGGACTCAAGTGATTTCAGTTTTTCTTTCTTTTTTTTTTTTTTTTTTAAGTTGAGATGGCATGTCACTCTTCCACAGGCTGGATCCACCAGCCTCGGCGTCCCGGAGAGCTAGGATTACATACACAACATTTTAGATATAAAATCAGAAACTCCAACAACCTAAGCTTTAGCCATTAAAAAAATCATTTCCTCTTTATACAACAAACATCAAAAAAATTTTAAATAAAACAGTCCAATAATTACTATCCAATCATAGAGGCCGAGCACAGTGGCTCATGCCTATAATACTAGTACTCTGGGAGGCCGAGGCCAGTGAATTGCCTGAGCTCAGGATTTGGAGCTCAGCCCCAGCAAGAGTGAGACCCTGTCTCGGCAAAAACAGAAAATCGAGCCAGATGCTGTGGCATGCACCTGAGGCAAAGGAACTTTGAGGTTGCTGTGAGCTAAGATGTCATAAAACTCTACCCAGGGCACAGAGTAAGACCCTGCTTCAGAAAAAAAAACAAGACATTATTACCTTTACAATCATTTCCTGGATTTATATGACACTAGATAAAAGAGTTCATAGGAGGTTGGAAAACAAGTTATTTTTAAACAACAGGTTTTAAGTGGTTTATCAAGTAGACTTTGTTATATAACAGCTGACATCTGAAGACATCAAATAATAAAAGAGGGTACAGGGCGGCACCTGTGGCCCAAAGGAGTGGGGTGCCGGCCCAATGTATCCAAGGTGGCAGGTTCAAACCAGGCCCTGGCAAAAAAAAAAAAAAAAAAAATTAAAAAATTAGCCAGAGGTGGTGGCATGCACCTGTAGCTAGCTACTTTGGAGGCTGAGGCAGGAGGATCACTTCAGTCCAGGAATTTGAGGCTGCACTAAGCTATCATTATGCCATTTCAATCCAGCCTGGATAACAGAACAGGACCTTGCCTCTAAAATAAATAGAAACATACATACATTCATTCATACATACATACATAAAAACAAAGGTCAGAGAGTTTGCTATCCCTCTGTCACATGATGATACAATCAGAAAACAGCATCTACAAAAAACAAGCAGAGTGTCCTTACCAGACACCAAGTCTGCCAGAGCCTTCATATTGAACTTTCCAACCTCTTAAACTTTCTAGCCTCTAAAACTTTGAGAAATAAATTTCTGGTTGTTTATTTAAGCCACCCAGTCTGTGGCATCCTCTTATAGTGGCCTGAACTAAGACAGTCCGTCAACCTTCAGTCCATATTTTCACAGAACATTGGTTTTCAAATTTATGCATTGGCATCACCTAAAGCAGTGGTTCTCAACCTTCCTAATGCTGCGACCCTTTATTTTTTTTATTTATTATTTTTTGGTAGAGACAGAGTCTCACTTTATTGCCCTTGGTAGCTTGGTAGAGTGCTGTGGCGTCACACAGCTCACAGCAACTGCTGCAACCCTTTATAACAGTTCCTCATGCTGTGGTGACTCCCAACCATAAAATTATTTTCGTTGCTACTTCATAACAGTAATTTTGCGACTGTTATGAATCGTAATGTATGTAAATATCTGATATGCAGTATGGTCTTAGGAAACCCCTGTGAAAGGATCATTTGACCCCCAAAGGGGTCTTGACCCATACCCAGAGGATGAGAACTGCTGACCTAGAGGGTCTGTTAGAACACAGACTGCAAGGCCCTACTCTCAAGAGTTTCTGAGCAAAGACCTGAGCATTTCCAACAGCTCCAGGAATGATGATTTTTCCCTTTATTTAGTAAACATTCCAACATTAGCAACCCTATAATCACATGTAAAGACCTTAATAAAATCCAAAATCAAATTTACATAAACTTGTGAATTTTCTACTTTTTCTTTTGCAACAAATATTTTTTGAGTAAATTTACTGCAGTACCCAGCACTAGATTAGACAATAACACTGGATAGAGTACTGAATAAATAAAAGCAGGCCCTTTTACGTCTTATTCTTGAGGAGGAAGCAGTAACAAGTGGTAGTCCTCATGATTCATTATTATTTACAATTGCAGGAAGAGCTACATAAGAGCAGTACAAGATGCTGGGAGACTCCATAAGACTGGGTGGTCTGACCTCAGCTGAGGTCACAGAAGACCTTCCCTAAGGAAATGATGTTTAGGGAGAAAAACAGGGTCCTTGGGAAAGAGCATTCCATGCAGTGGGAGAAGCGTGCGGGAAAGCATCAGCAGGAGGGTAGAGCGCGGAGGGAAGGCCAGTGTGACTACAGGGCAGAAGGTCATAGACACTGTTGCACGTAGCCATGCAGGGCCTGGCAGGTACAGTAAGGAATTTGAATCTCACTCTAAGTGTGAAAGGAGCTACCAGAGATTCTTAGCATGAAACTGACTTAAGGTGTGTTTTAAAAAGAGTTAGCCCAGCTGCACTGCAGACAGATTAAGAGTAGCAAGAACCGTGTGGCGCCTGTGGCTCAACGGGCTAAGGCGCCAGCCACGTACACCTGAGCTGGCAGGTTCAAATCCAGCCCGCACCCACCAAACAACAATGATGGCTGCAACCAAAAAATGGCCGTGCGTTGTGGTGGGCACCTGTAGTCCCAGCTACTTAGGAGGCAGAGGCAGGAGATTCGCTCGAGCCCAGGAATTGGAGGTTGCTGTGAGCTGTGATGCCACAGCACTCTATCCAGGGTGACACCCTGAGGCTCTGTCTCAAAAACAAAAACAAAAACAAAACAAAACAAAAATGCTGTAAAGAGATTAGCAGTGCTTTTCCAGCCTGACTTGAATTTAAAATTTTTCCCTATGGCATAACATAAGAGACAGAAAAAATGTATTTTATCTGTGTCTAGGAAAAGACTAGACTTACAAAAATACTTGAACAGTAGGATGACAGATCAAATGCTTCCCTTTCCCAATAACAAAAAATTCCTTTTGAGAGCATGATATATTAAGTTCATAGTTAACCTTATTGTCTCCTTTCACAATTGTGGAAGCAGACTGACAGGGTTACTCATCTCATTCTGGCTTCTCAGAACTACTGAAACATCTTATTTTTACCTTCTCCTGGCATTTGCCATTTTCTGTCTTATGTTTTCATTATTTATCGATGTATCTTATGTCCCTTTTAAACTGTAATTTAAACTGTAAACTAATAAAACAATGATTACTACATAAATAAGAAATCCAAAGACCCTCTGTGAACCCCAACATGTGGGTATTGGAGATAAGAAGGGGATTAGGGAAAAAATAGGCAGAAAATTATTTTCTTTTATCCCATTAAATAAATGAGTCATCTTTTTTAAAAAATGATGCAAATGAAGTAAAAAAGTATATATTTTATGTTAAAATGTATTTAAAGCAGCACTTAAATATAAGTAAATAAAATAGTAAAAGACTGGAATATACGGTCTGCTCTAATTAGAAGGGCTAAGTAAGATTTGGATGATTAAGTACAAAGGTAAAAATACTTCCACTCTTTTATGTCACTATATCCTTAAAACTATATTGACAATAGTTCACTAAAATTAACTAGAATTCTATAGCAGATTCAGAACATAAATAATTTCTACCCTTAGAAAAAAATCTACCCACTCTAACCTGGGGCAACACAATCTCACAAAAGAAAACAGAATTTAAAAAAATAAAATGTCTGCTTCCCAAACACCCCTACAAACCAAGTATTTCCCACATTCTTCAGGAGTTAAGCTTACCATTTATCAAAAAGCCAAGATATAATCCTTCAGTCCAAAATCTCTCAAGACAGATGCCTCAGTCCAGTTTCTAGCATGGTAACTCATCAATGTAGCATTCGATTGTGGCATAATGGTGTCTTTCCACTAATATCTTCCAATGGGGTCTAAGATTCAGGTATGCAAAACCCAACCTGTGTTCTGGTAGGCTTCATAACAACCCACAATATTTCTTGCTCACAAGACTTCATTTGAGGATTTATTCAAATGACACCTCTTCAGTGAGGCCTTCCCTTGTCACTCTATGAAAAGCTGCTAACCTCAGGGTGGCGCCTGTGGCTCAAAGGAGTAGGGAGTCGGCCCCATATACCAGAGGTGGTTCAAAACAAGACCCCAAAGAAAAGAAAAGCTGCTAACCTCAACTCTGACACTTATTATTGACCTTTCATGCTTTATTCTCCCTTCATCATTCATCACTAACATACTAGATGTTACAATTATTTATTTTATCTTCTCTTTCCGTGTCTACTGATTGTCCTCCTAAGTCTGTCCTTCCTTTCTTACTCAGGACCTGGATTTCCAGCCAGAAACTACATTTTCCTGTCTCCCTTGTGGCTAGGAAGGGTCATGTGTCTAATATTTCTCCAATGGCATATATGCAACAGTGATATATGCAACTTCCTGGTCACCTTCCTAAAGAAGCTTGTTGTGGTCTCCCTTTCCTTCTTTCTGGCTGGAACTTGAAAACCAAATATTAAGGAAGGCAAAACTGACTTGTTTAGCTTAGAACTCTATAGTTCCTGGCTGTTTATAAAAAGTTAATAAAGAGGTGAATACATTACACTAAAAATGTTGAGTATTTATGTTTAACCTGAGTTAAAGTATAAGAAACACTCCATAAATACAGTATTCAAATGCCCTTGACTACTAGCCTACCAATAGCATCAGTTTCTATTTATAGGGATATAAACCAATATACAACCTGGCATGCTTTTAATTGCATTTTCAGAAGCATTATCATTCCTCCTTTCTACTACCACTTTTTAGTTGCTAATAAAAAGAATTTTAATGACTCCTATTGGTATAATCAACTAAGAACAACTTCTACCCAGATGTCTCAAATGCAAGCTACTATGGGCATATGATTCAAAATAAATGATTATTGGCTCAGCACCTGCATCTCAAGTGGCTAAGGTGCCAGCCACATACACCAGAGCTGGCAGGTTCGAATCTAGCCCAGGGCCTGCCAAACAATGACAACTACAACCAAATAAAATAGCTGGGCATTGTGGCGGGTACCTGTAGTCCCAGCTACTTGGGAGGCTTAGGCAAGACAATTGCTTAAGCCCAGGAGTTGGAGGTCGCTGTGAGTTGTGATGCCATCGCACTCTACCTAGGCTGACAGCTTGAGGCTCTGTCTCAAAAAAAAAAAAAGATTATTATACTTTGGAAGCATGCCAATTGGCTTCCTAGAACTTCAGAGCCAGGAGTAAAGTTCTTCTGCTTTCAAAGGTCAAAGTTTGAGCTCATTGATTTGCTTGTGGATTATGTAACCTCAGATGGCCCTCTAAAACTGTATGGGCACCAGACAAACTGAACAGTCTGGAACAGTGTGAGGGTACTTAGTGATACAGACTTCAAACCACACTTTTTAAAAAATAATGTCGTTTCCTTCTGTATCTTGCCTGTAGTGATGGATATACAAACCTACACATGGGATAAAACAGCACAAAACTAAACTGATCCACACACAAATTAGTACAAAACAGGAAATCTGAGTAAGACTGGTGGGTAGCATCAATCTCAATATCCTGGTTGTGACGTTATACTACAATTTCACAAGATGTTACCATTGGAAGAAACTCGGTAAACTCTACACAGAGTATTTCAGTATTTTTTCTTACAACTGCATGTGTATTATCTCAATACAATTTTACATTAAAAATGCTGCTTCAGGCTCAGCACCCGTACCTTAGTGGTTAGGGTGCTGGCCACATGCACCAAGGCTGGCGGGTTCGAACCTGGTCTGGGCCTGCTAAACAACAATGACAACAACAAAAATAGCCAGGCGTTATAGTCTCAGCTACTTGGAAGGCTGAAGCAAAAGAATTGCTTAAGCCTAAGATTGTGAGGTGCTGTAAGCAGTAATGCCATGGCACTCTACTGAGGGCGACTTAGATTCTGTCTAAAAAAATAATAATTAAAAAATAAAAATATATAAAAATGATGCTTCAGCTGAGCACCTGTGGCTCAAGCGGCTAAGGCGCCAGCCATGTATACCTGAGTTGGCGGGTTTGAATCCAGCCCTGGCCAGCCAAATAATGACAGCTGCAACCAAAAAATAGCCGGGCATTGTGGCGAGTGCCTGTAGTCCCAGTTACTTGAGGGGCAGAGGCAGGAGACTCGCTTGATCCCAGGAGTTGGAGGTTGCTGTGAGCTGTGATGCCACTGCACTCTACCCAGGGCAACAGCTTGAGGCTCTGTCTCAAAAAAAAAAAAAAATGATGCTTCAACATAGTAACTCTAGGGTGCTACAGAATTCAGTTGGTTAACTTTTCTGAAGAAAACAGGAAGGAAGAAGCTGGGGAAATGAGAGAAAGAGAAATAAAGTAGAAGTAAATATGGATAAATTACTAAAAAAAGCTACACTCTCTGAAAACATAGACACATATCCTACATCTGCTTCAGATCACAATGTCAAAGAGTAAAATGCTGTAACACCTAATTTATCCTCACTTTAAAGACCTGAAAAATGAGGCTCAAAATATAATCTGCCATGCTTTAAATGTGTTGTATTTATAAATATTAACTGTCTATTTTTTGAGACTTTGGAAAAAAAATAAGAAGTTAACTGATGACTCCATACTCACCCTCAGAGTCAAAGCATTCCATAATAGACATACTCTTGTCTGACAATGTGAACGTTACTTTTTTTGCATTATTATTATTATTGCTTAATATTTCAATGCAGCAATCGTATGATTTCTTTTGTGGATGTATTTATCTTCGTTCATTCTTTTTTTTTTTTTTTTTTCTTTTTTATAGAGACAGAGTCTCACTCACAGCAACCTCCAACTCCTGGGCTTAGACAATCCTCTTGCCTCAGCCTCCGTGTAGCTGGGACTACAGGCGCCCGCCATAACGCCCGGCTATTTTTTTGTTTTGCAATTCGGCAGGGCCGGGCTTAAACCCGCCACCCTAGGTATATGGGGCCGGCGCCCTACTCACTGAGCCACAGGCGCCACCCTCTTTGTTCATTCTTTAGGAGATTTTTGTTTCTAGTCCTATCTTAAACATTGTTATTGTTATTAAATTTAATTCTATAAAGACAAAAAGTGGAAACTCAATAAACACATGTATATGTAAAAAATAAAAATAAATAAAAATATCTTCCCCCCGCAAAAAAAAAAAAAAGAAAAAAGAAATGGACAGGCTCGGTGCCTGTGGCTCAACGGGAAAAGGCACCAGCCACATACACCTGAGCTGTCGTGTTTGAACAGCCCGGGCCTGCCAAACAACGACAGCTGCAACCAAAAAATGGCCCGGCGTTGTGGCGGGCACCTATAGTCCCAGCTACTTTGGAGGCAGAGGCAAGAGACTCACTTGAGACAGGAATTGGAGGTTGCTGTGAGCAGTGATGCTATGGCACTCTATCCAGGGTGATAGCTTGAGGCTCTGTCTCAAAAAAAAAAAAAAAAAAAGAAAGAAAGAAAGAAGAAAAATGGAATAGCTTCCCAACTTTGGCATAGGGAAGGATTGCTTAAACAAGAAACATAAAGCACTAATCATAATGAAAAAGACTGAAAATTTTAACTGCATTAAAATTAAGTACTTCTTTATTAAGAGACACCACCAACAACGAAAAAAAAAATGAGCAAAAGGCTTGGCACCCGTAGCAGTTGTTAAACAGTGCCAGCCACATACACAGAGGCTGGCAGGTTCAAACCTGGCCTGGGCCAGCTAAACAACAACAACAAAAAAGCTGGGCGTTGTGGCAGGCACCTGTAGTCCCAGCTATTTGGGAGGCTGAGGCAAGATAATTGCTTAGGTCCAGGAGTTTGAGGTTGCTGCGAGCTATGACACTATGGCACTCTACCAAAGGTGACATAGTGAGACTCTGTCTCAAAAAAAAAAAAAAATCAATATTCACAAGTCAGTAGCCTTTGTATACGGCAATAACAGTCAAGATGAGAGGCTAATTAAGGACACAACTCCCTTCACCATAGCTTCAAAGAAAATGTGAAATACCTAGGCATATACCTAACAAAAGAGGTGAAGGACCTCTATAAAGAAAATTATGAATCCTAAGAAAGGAAACAGCAGAGGATATTAACAAATGGAAGAACATACATGCTCAAGGCTGGGAAGAATCAACATTGTTAAAATGTCTATACTTCCCAAAACAATCTACCTATTTAATGCCATCCCTATTAAGATACCAACACTGTACTTTCAAGATTTGGAAAAAATGATTCTGCGTTTTATTTGGAACCAGAAAAAACCCCGCATAGCTAAGGCAATTCTTAGTAATAAAAACAAAGATGGGAGCATCACCATAGCAGACTTTAGGCTGCACTACAAAGCCATAGTGGTCAAGACGGCATGGTACTGGCACAAAAATAGAGATATAGACATTTGGAATTAAATAGAAAACCAGGAGATGAAACTACCATCATACAACCACCTAATCTTCAATAGACCAATCAAGAACATACCTTAGGGGAAAGATTCCCTATTCAATAAATGGTGCTGGGAGAACTGGATATTCACATGTAAAAGACTGAAACTGGACCCTCACCTTTCTCCACTCACAAAATTGATTCAAATTGGATAAAGGACTTAAATTTAAGTCATGACACAATACAAATCCTGAAAGAAAGCATAGGAAAACACTGGAAGATATCAGCATGAGGAAAGACTTCATGAAGAAGACTGCCATGGCAATTGCAACAACAACAAAAATAAACAAAAGGGACTTAAGAAAATAGTATATCTTATTTGAAAGGCAATATACAATTTCATAATTGCTCCTTTTTCCTTATATCTACTCTAGCAAGACAAAGTATGTGAAATCAAAGATCATGTTTTAACAAATGTAGATGCCTAATTAAGTGAAATTATATGTGAACTGATTTAAGAATTATAAAGAATGTTAACATTCCAATGGTCTAATTTAAGGAATAAAATTGACTTAATTACTATGCTATTATAAGTTAACATTGGCACTTTTCTAAGGCCATGTTATGAATTAATATTACAAGGGAATTCAGAGGCATTTGATCAAACTACTGATCATACTGTAGTTTCTATTTCTCATAAATTTTTATAAAGGAAAATTTCAGTTAAATCAAATGTTCCTTTAAAGAAAAAAAGAAATAAGATTTAAGATTTTTACACATCACTGTATGTGTAATTTTACATCATTATAGTGTAACTAAACACTATATGACAATTTAATTTTGTATATTATTTTTCATGTGTAACAATCCTATATGTGCTAGGGAAAGTCCAGCCAATGCCTTGACTGAAAACATATGAGACCCTAAGCAGATGTCCCATTCAAATCTTGCCTTGGCTCCTGACTCACAGAAACTGTGAGAGAATAAAATGTCTATTGTTTTAAGCTGCTAAATTTGTATTAATTCATTACACAATTATAGATAACTAACATAAATAAGATAAAAACAAGATCAGGCATGCTGCCACTCTGTTCCCATGGGACTTTCTATAAGGTCATTTGGAATTTATTGACAACTCCCATAGCTTCTAGTTTATCAACCTTTCTCATTAGTCTATAAGCAACTTGAAGACTGATATTCTTACCTAAAATTTTAGAGCCTTGTACTGTGCCTAGTATATAGTATAGGCATATATAGTATAGTATAGTATAGGTGCATAGTATAGGCACTCAAAAATATTTCTTGTTAGATATTAACCTGGGGAGTGGGATAAATTAGGAATCTTAATAAGGACATCATAAAAGTGAAGAGATAGGAAGGTATTAGGAAGAACTGTTTCCAAAGAGAGTAAGATTTGGTTCCTAAAATAATAGTTAAGTCAACAATTCTCCACCCTTAAAATTCTGGCTTGTTGGGTTGAAAACAAAAGAAAACAACAATAGGCTAGATGACTATTGACTCCAAAACAGTAAGAATAATCAGATAATAAATAATAAATGAAAGTTAGTTAGATTGCTTTACAGTCAAATTTCCAATACTCCTCTAGGATCAGAATAGTGAAGGCAAATACATAGATCTTCATAATAAATTATGAAGCAAGTACAGCCGCATGAGGATACAAGTACTTTTTTGAGAGAGGTAGAGATGAGGTGTGTGTATACTGTGAGAGAAAGAAAGGAGAGAGAGAGAGAGAGTGAAAATTATTTAGTATCCACAGACCTGCTCTTTACCTTAACAAAATGAGGTTCAATGTTATTTAGATTCACACAATAATGAGAGCAAACAGGAATAGTACATGTTGAGGACATGGTTCTATTTCCACTGCTAACTGATTGATTAAATAATATCTTTCTGGAAAAGAAAAGAGCATCTCATGTAATGCCATAAAAAGGCTAGTAAGCTGCTTTTTCAGACTAAAAGGTACCTTTCTATTTAGTACATTGAAAATAAATGTTGGCTATACAGTGATACTCCTAAAAGTTATTGAAAGCCATGGGTATCAAGAGCACACAGAGAAGTACATGGAGTTCATAGATACTAGTCCAGGCAGAACTAAAGCTATTTAAATTCATCTACTTCACTGAAGTGCATCTTAAAGATTTTGATAAGATTCTAATAGGAAAATATATTTTAAAAATACAAAAAGTGAGAAGTGTTATTTCCTATATTATTTGAAAATGCCTAGTGATATTTGTGGGTATACTGATTTCGATGGGGTTTTAAAACAATAAAGTTCAAAGGTGTGGAACCTCAAATGAAAAAGGACCATGCACCATTTCTGGGAAGTATCTAGGGCATTTGTTGTACCAGAAAAAATTAAGTCTGGCAATTCACAGTATAAATTAGTATTGGTTTATGAAGTAAATAACCATGCAGTGGGTATATTTTGTTAATAGTATTCCCTCACAGCAAATGGGATTCATGAGATTTGGGTGGATTTATGAAGATTACCTCATTTTTTTTTTCACTTTCAGACAAGAAATTATTGCATGCCATTGAGAATCTAGGCTTGTTTGAAAACTCCTTAAGTATTGAAATGTTTATTCTTAGTAATAATTTCCAGTATTTAAATCACCCTAACCTCCCACCTCCCCAAAATAAGACAGGCTTTTGTATACTTAAAACCAGAATAATTCTACTTTTTATTTCAGTCTCTAGTAGTGATGTTTCCATAATTAAGAAGTTCTTTCATTATTCCTTCATCTTGACCTGTCTTTTATAAGTCAAATAATACTGTCTTCCTTAAGCCAAAAAAATTTCTTTAAATTATTTTAAGACAACTCCTTCCATATTGCTGTACATGTGGGGACATTTATTCAAAAAAGGGGAAACTTTTTCTCTGGGGGACATTTGTTCAAAACGGGAAACAATTGTACCACGCCTGTATCCTCAAGGATGAGGGCAAGATCCTCACCTTTGACGAGCTGGCCCTGGACTTCTCCAAGGACTGTGGCACTGTCCTACTTTCCAGTCCTCTCAAAAGCTGGCAGGTGTCCTGGCACTTTGGCAAGGCCCCAGCAACTCCGCACAGCCACACAAAACCGTATTTCTGCTCAAAGGGCTGGAAATTGGAGCATATCAGAGGCTGATAGGCCAGCAGAGGCGACAAAAACTAATCCTGGACTCTATTGTCTTATTAAAAAAGATTTCGATAAAAAAAAAGGGAGACTAAGAGTAATACTTTAAAGTTACAAGTAACTCTGTGTTTTGTAAAATCTCTTACATTACAGTTTGGCCTGGACCGGGTTTGAACCTGCCATACTCTTAGTATATGGGGCCGGCACCCTACTTACTGAGCCATAGGTGCCACCCAAAATCTCTTACTATTAATTTTAATGATCATGGAGGAAATATTTGTAATCCGTGGTACTGAATGGAATTAAGTAATTTTGAAGAGTTAATTTCCTTTTCATCGCCACATGGTAGTGAACTCTTCAAATTAGTTCAAATAAAAATAAAAGACATGATTCAGAGTTATAACATCTTATAGGTATCTTAAATGATATTATGCTTTTGTAATTTTAGTTGCAGAAATCACATAGTATTTGTTCTATTTATAATTTGTTATTTGGTTATTATGAAATGTCCAATTCTCTTACATATTGAATTTGACCATTGATATCTCTGACATTTTACTTTGACACTTCTTGTTTCATCTTTATTGTTGAGATTATATCCTCACTCTTTCAAATGCCATTTGGCTTGTGATTATCTTTCCAAAAAAATTTTAGAGCAATTTTTGTGAAACCATGTGGTAATTCATGTTTGTTTCGAATATGACATCCATCTTGGAACTAATGCAGTGCAGACAGCTTGAAATATTAACAAAGTGTTGGGGAAGGTTGTGGCTAATGAATGCATGGTATGTGGATAGTTTGAGGAGTTCTGTTCTGTTAATTTTAATCTTGAAAATGAGCGACAATAGGCAACCTGAGAGCAATAATGAAATGAAAGCTGTAGTGGAATCAAGTCTATTTCAACCTATGTGGAAATTCGCAGTAAGGTTTGACATTACTATTTCAACCATAGTGGACCAGTGAAACAACTTGGCACGGTAAAGAAGCTGGATAGATGGGTTCTGCGTGAATTAAATGAGCATCAGTAGAGAAAGTATCTCAAAGCTTGCCAGTCTGCAGTCACAGCATAAGGGCAAACTATTTTTACATTGATGAATAAAGGATTCTTTTTGACAATCACAAGCGTTCAGCACAATGGCTGGATAAAGAAGGGCCAAAACACAGTTCAAAACCAAATATTCATCAAATGAAGTTAATATTTGGTGGCCCAGCAGCAGTATTATTCCCTACAGCTCCATTAAACCCAGTCGATGGATTACAGTGGATGTCTGCTGCAACCTTTTGGACCACATGATAAGGATGCTCATGATTAAGCAGCCAAGATTGGACAGGCCAATCCTCTTGCAAGAGAACACTTGACCACATGCTGTGCAAACAATGCAGCTCAAACTCCAGAAGCTAGACTTGAAAACTCTCTGTCATCCATCATATTCATCAGACCTTGTACCAACTGACTACCATTTCTTCCAGGCTTTGAACCTCTTCTTGCAAGGAAAAATATTCAATTCTTAACACTCGTGGGAAACGCCTTTCAGGATTTCATGGCCACCCGCTCTCCAAGCCTCTTTGCTGCTAGCATTAAAAAGCTACTGTTAAGATGGCAAAACTGTGTTGATAGTTTAGGCACTCCTTTGACTAATTGTACTGCTTCTTGTTTGAGATATAATAAACGAAACTTTTGATTCAAAAGTGGACATTTTATACTTAATGACCTATATCCCCATTTTTATATATGCACAAGTATATATATGTAAAATTTCTTAATAGTGCAAAATTTCTCTGTGATTATTCTTTGAATATATAAAATATTACTTGTTTAGAAAATTGATTGTCCTTTTATATCTCCCTTCCTTCTGATTTTTTGTGGAACACTTGTTATTCCTTATGAGATGTGGATAGGAAATTTTGACAAAGGCCTTTTCAGTGGTCTGGCTTTTATAGGATGGTTGGCATTTTTGTTAAGAACACTTTTATACAGAATTTCTGTTGAAAATAACTTAGTGATTCAAATTTAAAATATTTTTTTCTGTAAATTGGTTGTTTTCAATTTATTAATTTTGGTTAAATATCTGAATGTGAATGGTTAGCATTTTTTTACTTACTCTTGCATTTTGTACTTAATTTACTAATATAGCCTAAGTATTAACCTTTAAATAATTTTTTTGTTGAACTACAAGAATGCTAATGAAGCAGCAATCCCTTTCTATTACTAAAAAGAATATTGTGTTTCTCAGAATGGCTCTCATTTTGTAGATATGTTCACAAGCTTGAATTGTCCTAAGTAGGATGATTGTCCAGAATGAATTACTTGATCACTGTGAACATTCTTTATGAAATTTACATTGATAGAGATGTGCAGGTAGATATACAGAGGATGGCAAAAAATGTATATACATTTTATGAAAGGAAAAAACTGTATTAAATTTGTAATACTCAAGTCATGTTTGACTTCTGCAATTACAAGAGGTGCTCAGTGTGTCTTGTATTTGTCTTTTGTCATCAGTATATATTATTACAATTTTAGTACAGTTTTTTTTTCTTTCTTAAAACGTGTATATCTTTCTGGAACCCTCTGTGTTAATATCATGCAGTCTAGAAACATTTTATGAGTATCTTCAGTGACTGTATTTCTTCGCAATAATACTCGTTCCATAAATTACAAAAACTAGAATCAAAACAGACTTCATAAGATATTGCTACAGTATAGACATTGAACTATAACTCCATAAAAATCTACTATATTTTTAGACATCCTTAGTCATCCCTTAATATCCATAGAAGATTGGTTCTAGGACTCCCTTTTCCCTACAGATACAAAAATCTGTAGATGCTCAAGTCCCTTTTATAAAATGGCACAGTATTTGCATGTAACCAATGCACACACTCCCACATACTTTAAATCATCTCTAAATTATCTGTCTTCCTGAGGAATATTGGCTTGTATATTTTGTCATTGTTTACTTTCATGGCTTTGGTATCAGGGTGAGACTGGCTTGGTAGAATAAGTTAGGGAGAATTCCCTTTTTCTCGATATCATGTAACAGTTTCAGTAGGATAGGTGCCAGTTCTTGGAAGATCTGGTAGAATTTGGCTCTGACTCTGTCTGGTCCTGGGCTTTTTTGTTGTTGGGAGATTTTTCTATTATTGTTTCAATCTCATTATTCACTATCAATCCATCAATATTTCTATTTCTTCTTGATATAAATATGGAATATTGTGTTTCCAAAAAATGTATCTATTTCCTTTAGATGTTGTAGCTTCTTTGCATAGAAGTGTTTATAGTAGTTAGAGACAAAATTTTGTATTTCTGTGATGTAAGTTGTAATGTTTCCTTTTACAATTCTGATTGAGCTTCTTTGAGTCCTTTCTCTTCTATATCCATATCTAGCTAGGTTTTATTGATTTTGTTTATTTTTTCAAAGAACCAATTTTTTGTTTCATTGATTCTTGTATTTTTTTTTCTTGTTTGATTCTATTTCATTTAAATCTGCACTGATCTTTGTTATTTCTTCTGCTAACTTGGGGTTTGGTTTGTTCTTTTCCTAGCTCCATGAGTGGTGACATTAGGTTATTAATTTATCCTCTGTCTTTCCAATGTATACATTTTCTTTCTTTCTTTTTTTTTTTTTTACAACAGAGTCTCACTATGTTGCCGTTGGTAGATTGTCGTGGCGTCACAGCTCACAGCAACCTCAAACTCTTGGGCTCAAGTGATTCTCTTGCCTTAGCCCCCCAAGTAGCTGGGACTACAGGCGCCCACCAAAACACTCAGCTTTTTTTTGTTTTGGTTGTATTTGTCATTGTTGTTTGGCAGGCCCAAGCTGGGTTCGAACCCACCAGCTCTGGTGTATGTGGCTGGCGCTCTAGCTGCTTGAGCTACAGGTGCCCAGTCCATGTTGATTAAATGTTGTTCTATCCATAAAACAGAACAATGTTCAGCTATTTTTTTTGTTGTTGTTGTAGTTGTCATTGTTGAATAGCAGTCCTGGACCAGGTTCGAACCTGCCAGCCCAGGTCTATGTGGCCAGAGCCCTAACCACTTAGCTATGGGTGCTGAGCCTCTGATGAATACATTTAAGGCTATAAACGTGCATCTTAGGACTGTCTTTGCTGTATCCTAGAGATTTTGGGTGCTTGTGTCATCTTTGTTATTCAATTCAAAAAAAATTTAGATTTTCACCTTGATTTTGTCATTGGCCCATGACCGTTCAGTATGAGGTTGTTTAATTTGACCTATTTGTGTAGTTTTGAGATTTCCTCTTGGAATTGATTTGTAGTTTTATTCCACTGGGGTCTGACAACATGAAAGGTATGATTTTGATTTTTCTGAATTAGATGAGACTTGTTTTGTTGGCTAACACAAGATCAAACTTGGAAAATGTCCCATGTACTAATGGGAAGGATGATATTCTGTAGTTTTTAGGTAGAATGTTCTCTGTCTGTCTGTCAGGTCCATTTCTCCTAAAGTCCTATTTAAGAGCACTGTTTTCTTTCTTGATTTTCTGCTTCATTTACCTATCTAGTTCTTTCAGTGGAGTATTGACATTCCTGGTTATTATGTTTCTGTTTATCTCTTTGCTTAACTCTTATATTAGGTGCACATATATTTAGGATTGTTATATATTTTTGTTACATTCTTTTCTTATCATTATGTAATGACTCTTTGTCATTATTTATTTATTTTTTACCATTTTTGATTTAAAGTCTATTTTATGTGACGTGAGAAAGGCTACTCCTGCTTGCTTTTGGTTTCCATTTGTGTGGATTATTTTTCTCCACTCCATTACCTATATCTATGAGAATTTCTGTAGGTTAAATGCGTTACTGACCTGTCACCTCCGGTATAAGGGGTCATCGCCTTACTCCTTTGAGCCACAGGTGCAGCCCCTATCTGAAGCTTTTAAGTGTAGCATTAAAAATCATTTACATTCAATGTTAGGGTTGATAGGTGAGCTACTGTTTTGTTCATCGTGGTTTTGTTACCTAGTTGCTTCTTTTTCTCCCTTGTGTTACCTTTTTGTAAGAGCTGTGAGTTTTAACTTTCAACTGTTTTTATACTGGTGAGTATTGATTATTCTGTTTTATGGATAGAACACTTTTAAATGTTTCTTGTAGGGCAAGTGTAGTGGTAACAAATTCCCTTAGTGTTTGCTTGTCTGAAAGAGTATTTCTCTTTTATTTATGACATAGTTTTGCAAGACACACAATTCTTGGCTAGTTGTAATTTTGGTTAAAAAGACTAAAAATAGCACCTCAGTCCCTTCTGGCTTCTGATGAGAAGTCCACTGTTGGTCTGTTGGGTTTTCCTTTATAAGTTACTTAATGCTTTCATCTCACATTTTGCAGGATATTCTCTTTCACTTTGACTTTGGATTCTTGACTGTGTGCCTTGGTGATGTCCTATTTGCCATGAATCTTTGAAATGTGCAATGACTTTCTTGTACCTGGATATGAAAATCTCTAGTGATATCAGGAAAGTTTTCCTTACTTATTTCCTCAAATAGCTTTTCCATGCTTTTTCTTCTCCCTCAGGGATACTTGTGATTTGTATATTTGTTCCCTTTATATAGTCCCATATTTCTTGGAGAGATTGTTCATTTTAATTCTTTTTCTTTTTCGAGTGACTGGGTTATTTCAAAAGCCTTGTCTTTGAGTTTTGAAATTCTTTCTTCTGCTTGGTCTGGTCTTTGGTTAATACTTTCTATTGTATTTTGAAATTCTATTAATGACTCTTTCATTTCTAGAAGTTGTGTTGTATTCTTTTTCTTATATTATGTATCTGTTTAGTGGATTTTTCATTCATGTCCTGGATTAATGTTTGGGTTTCTTTATGTTAGTTTTTAACTTCCTTATCAATCCTATTGATGTTCTTTGCCTTCTATACTCTGAATTTCATCTCTGACATTTCAATAATTTCCTTTTGGCTAGAACCATTGTTGAAGGACTATTGTGATCCTTTGGGAGCATCAAAACAGCCTGTCTTTTTGTGTTGCCAGAGTTCTAATGCCAATTGTTTCTTATCTGAAATACCTTTTCTTAGCTCAAAACAGATAGCTTGTGGAATATCTGCTCTCCTCTGCTGGGAACTCTGTTGGTCAGTGAAGAGAAGGAGAGGTCCCTGGATGGTACATTTGAGTCTAACTCTGCAAGAATGACATGGTAGTGGAGAGGCAGCTGCACTGATGCTCTTCTGAGTCTCCTTGTTTCCCTGTGATTGTCATGGGCTGTCAGTGGAAGGAGTGGTGGGCTATGGGTACAGGTGCATGTTTATAGCAGAAGTGGGCACACGCAGCATGAGCATTCACCCCACCTATTATTAGTGCTGGCAGCATATGCCAGTGCACCATTGCATAAGCACTTACCCACCCCCCAAGTCCATCAGTAGTAATGGCAGATCAGTGTACAGTTCAAGTATGTGCCACCCCCCAGGTCTGTCTTTGGTGGTATTATCTGGGCGGCAGCAATGGCTGCTGGGCTGCTTGGATGGGAGCAGCAGGTGCTCAGGTCCATGGACTATCTCCCAGTCTGGGTCCTGTGGCAGCTGTGTCTTTGTGGGGCCATCTAGATGGCAGCAGGAGATATAGGGTCCATAGGTGCCTGTTTTGTCCAAGTTCTGCAAGGGCAGTTGGGGCATGGGGCACATGCTCACAAGACATGCAAGAGCCCCTGGATTCCTGCTCTTTCCCTGTCCCAGTAGGAGTTATGGGGAGGCGGCAGCTATAGATCTGACCCCCAGGTAGATTCAGCACTCTAGGTCTGGGACTTCAAAATGGCTCTAGTCTCAACATCCAGGTTCATAAGCCAGCCAGACCCTGCTGTTTCTTCTCTCCAGATCAGTGCTGCTGCACAGTATCCAGGAAGCTCTCTTTGTCAGTTCAGCAGCCTGGTGGAGTGGGCTTTGCATAGCTCTGATTGCAATGTCTGTGGGGGAAGTGTGGCACCCCCAGGCTCTCTCCTCTGTGATTTCTCTACATGCACAGGCCTTCTCTGTGTACCAATGACCCTGCTGAGTAGGTCGCCCCTCCTTTCATCCCTTTCCCTCACTTAAGGAGTCTCCTGTCACCTCTGTTTTGATTCCCAATGCACTCTCTCAGATAATTGATCTAAAGATGAATACCTACTTGCCACTTTGAGTCCTCTACATGAGAGCAGCCTGTGCAGCTGATTTAATCTTTTAAGTGTATACAGATATGAAAACATCCTTTCATGCTCCTTCTTTTAAATATATACACTAGTGAACCCAAAATAGCTACTGAAGTTTTCACGTAACACCATCCAACTGTTCTTAGGGGAAGACTAGTGGGATCTCTTCCTGTACTTCTCTTTTTCCAAGAGGTAAACCTTTCCTAAAATCCCCACAGCAGAATTCTCCTTGCATTTCATTGTCTAAATTCTTATCCAATGCCTGTGGATAAACCAGTCTTTGGGAAAGGGAATGGTACACTCACAAAAAGAAGGAAGGAGAAATAGCTGTTAGAAAGGCAATCAACAGGGTCCTGTTTAGTATTATAGCATATCAATGGGTTATAATTAGTGTCTGGTGTGAAATATTATATTTTTAGATAAGTTTTTGTTATTTATTGTATCATTTATGATCACATATATTTTTCAAAGATAAGATGAATTTTTGAGATTTTTTTTTTTTCTTTGCAGTTTTGGCCACGGCCAGGCTTGAACTCCCCCACCCCTGCTATATGGGGCCGGCACCCTGCTCCTTGATCTACAGGCACCACCTATAACTTTTATATTGTTACCTATATTAACTCATATACACTCAAAGAGGTTTCAAAAGATCTTGATTGACCTGATTTGATCCTCACATCTTCTGCCACTGGTGCTCACTTTGTCCCCAACAAACATGCCTCCCTTCTCTGTAGGCTCCCTCTTTCAACCACATCCTTAAGTGGGTCCCAGTAGACACATTCTTCACTTTGAAATTTACCTTCTTAGGTTACAAAAGTGAATCTGAGAATCAAAACTTTTAATTCATAATGCACTTTGTTCATCTCTAAAATTATTTTCCCAAGTCCATGGTCTATTTTTTTTTTCAATTAAAGAAGTATGAAACAACGAAATCATGATGAGAAACTTTGGATTTCTGGTATGTTTCTTAATTTTCCCCAAATGATGCTTGCAGGCCACTTTCTAACCTGACGACGCAAGTCCAGCTGCCTTTTTTTCTTTTTTCCTCATAATCCTGTTCCTAGACACTTTTTCTTTTTAGTAAGGCTTACTACTTATGGACAGAAATTTCCTGTTTTTATACGTCACTGTCATTTACAATCTGGGACAGTTAAAAAATAATGCAATAATTTCTGTAGTATGTCTTAACCTTTATATAATTTAATTAATCTATACATCCTCTGAATTTATATTTTTTTCTTTGAAAATGGGCCAATGATATTTGTGATCCAAACCCGATCCAAATACTCATGCTTCCTATCTGATGTGTGAATGCTCCCAATTTAACTTCCTAATCAGGAGTGTCTATTGCACTTGCCACTGTGCTAATAAAGGCATGGATAACATTGGAATTGAAATACATGTTTATTAAGCACTTAAGTTGGGTTTCAATATTTCCTTCAAAAGCCCAAATTAACAGAAATTATTTAATAGAAATTATAATCATAATTATTATTATATAATTTAATAAAAATAAATAACACTTAGCAAATGGTGCTCCTTCTAGCTCCAGGATTTGTAAGAGTGAAATAAATGTTTTTCACTTTAATAATAACCACTTGTGATGAATCATGGCCCTTTCTTATTCATGAAATGAGAAGAGTTTGAGAAGGTGGCAGCAAACAAGAGTTAAGTACTTTCAAAGTCTAAAATCTCCAAGCCACTTGAGATCTACTTTATATATGAGAGGATTGGCACTGTAGGGAAATCTAGTAATCTGTTCAACATTACGTCGGACATCTGCACAACTATATGGTGTTTTTTTTCAAGTGCAACACACAATGGAAAGCAAGGTTGAAAATACTTCTGACCAGAGCCATGTAATTCCCATTAAAATTTTTTGAATATACCAGAACTACTATAAGTGTTAATATCTATTTATTAATTTGGAAGAAAAGTAAATTTCTGAGCCTAGTACTGGAAACATTTCTTTATAAAAATGTCAGTATTTGGAAGTATTTTTTTGATAGAGAAGTATTGCTATTTTGACAAGGCTGCATTGAAGTATTTTGTAAATCATTTGTTCCTTATTGCCAGTTAGCCAGTATATTCTAGCATTCCACATTAAATTGCTTATATTTTATCTAATTCTATGTCTTCTACTAGCTTTCATAAAATCTTCAACCAGATTTATCCAGCTGTCTATGCTTTTTATTTTTAGCACATTAGAGGTTGATAGAATCTTACTTTGTGTACTATGTACTTTTATCACTTGGATCTGATTCATGTTAATTCCTTTTCTTCAAACTGCTTCTTGTATTCTTATTTATATTTTTATTGAGGTAAGATAATTTCATACTCAGGTTGAAAACGTGTTCATGTTAGTCTTTAGAAGTATGTTCTGGTGATATTTAATTTATAACTGTAATCTCCTTGAGAAAATAACTGTAGCCTACATGTGGGTGTAAGTGATGTTTGATAGGGATTCAATTCAAAATTGGCAGGGGGAAAACAGATTATTGACTCAAAAGGTTAAAGGATATGATTAGAAAAAGGCAAATATCTCTCTTCTCAATGTCTGCTAACAAATATTGAGATGCATTCTCTTACATTTGGCTTTATTTCTTTATATTTTTGGTAGAAGACAAGATATAAAATGCATAAGAAACTTCTTTCTACAGTATTTACTAAGATAATTCCCTAATTGCAATGGCAATGGCATTCAATGAATTGGGATGCTAATAGCTCTAGAGATGTAATCACATTGCAGTAACTCTTAATTTCGAGATACAGTTTCAGAGCATAAGAAGTGCTCTGCTGAAACACGTCGGTGAAAAGAGAATCTGAATTAGATTAAACAGTGATTTATCATAGTTATATATAATTACTAGTGTTTTAATGCTGCCTACATGTTTATATTTCTCTATACAATTCAATTGTCATTATTTTTAGAAGTACTTTAAGATTAGCTAATTTTAAATATGAATTTTAATTATGATATAAAAGCCAAAGTAAAACATATTTCATTGGAAATATGCTTTTTAAAATTTATTTAGCCCTTTACTAAAAATAATGTTCAGACCTAAAAAATTTAGATAAGATTATGGAGACAATATTTTTCACAAATATAAGCTAACGTTACATTTTTTAAGAAAAAATAAAAAATTCAATGTTAAAAATCAATTATAGAAATCTTTGTTATTACATTGCACTTAACAAAATTACTAATTTGGAATTGCTGAGACTCCTTGGCTCAGTTTACATCTGTGAACTAATTGTGAAGTGGCAATGTCTATGTCACAGAATATCCTTCTTACCAGCCCTTTAAAACTCACTAAATAGATAAAAAGTCTTAAGAAATGGCTATTGCAATGGAAAATATTTCTGTCGGTATATGTCCTGAGTAAAAATATAATGTGTTTGATTTAGCAAAAATATGGTGATCATGTTTTTTTTAAAGCAACTGAATGTAAACTTTGGTAGAACAGTTTGACAAAACATTTGTGTTGTAGACATAATATTGGCTTGGCTAAGGTCTTAGGGCTGGTTATGAACTATCAACCAATAACTGTTCACATTGAATCTAGAATGATTTTTAAAACTTCCTACATATGGAAATTAATAGTAATGTAAAAGATACATGTCTGAAATTTAAAATTACTTGATCTCTTAATAAGCACCAGGAAACCCACTAGGAAAGTCTTTCCCTAATTCTCACTGGTGTGTATAAGTAGGTGAGCAGCCTATAATCTGTAAACTCTCAGGGAAAATGAAGGCAGAAATTTCAACAACATATTTTTCTCTTGGTACTTGCCAGAGTCCTCATGCCACTATGCAAATAGTTAATTTCATTTTTTACCTACAGCATATAATGCTTACAGTAAGTGTTTGCTGGATGAATGAATGAATGAATGAATGAATCAAGTTCTAGAAGGTCACATTCTCCAATTCATAACGTGGAGCCTTACTTCTAGTAAGGTTTTCTGCCTCCATTGATGAAACTCAAAGTGTCATAGCTGCTCATCTAACTTGCTAATTCCCTTGTGAAACAGTCACTGGGATTGCCATAATGGACATCTGATATCAAGACTCTAAAATCTTTTTCTTGGAGGTGAGGGTACACACATCAGGGTGATACATAGTGCTTCCGGCATTGGACTTCATACATCTCAGTTACCCTAGTTAGTTTGAGAGCAACATGTGCCATCTCCCTAAGTTTTCCATCCAACCTACAGATGGCTGTACTTTGGGCCAACCCTGTGGCCCAGGAAATAACTAGTAGCAATGTAAGCTAGTATTCAAAGCCACGGAACACCTGGTATCTGGTATGCCAAGGACTCAAACCATAGGAGGTAGCTGGAGCTACAAGACACTATCTGGATTGCTTTAGAAGATGTGTCAACACCCGTTCGTTTATCTGCAGAGTTACTGAGGTAATTAATAGGAGCATATCTCTTTTCTAATTGCCACATGGGAAAACAATACATACTTGAAGTTGGACACTCACCCACTTTCACAATGCATGGGACTCCTGGACTGTCTTAACTGTTATCACTAATGTCAACTGTGCCTATGACCCCATCCTTGGGGAAGGAAGGCCACCTTCCACAAGGAAAGAAATACTAATGTTCAGTAGGTATCAAGATGGCTTCTAGCCCTGGGACTACCCTGAGGACTTCCAGGGTAGTCAAGATATGTGGCTGTCCCAGAATCCAACTTTAACATCACTGGGTGACCCAGGAGAGTTAGCTATACTCTGCCTGACAATAGATGGGGGAGTCTAAGGGAAGGTGGGTGTCTCACATGTCCCTGATCCTTTTAACTAATCGACTGACTCACTAGATGACCCTACGACTCAGCTGGCAGTAGTGATACAGAGATTTCCTGAGCCTACTTGTGTAATTTTTCCTGGACCAGGTTCCCTACCTTCTATTTTTCCGGTGCTTTTTCCAAATAGTGCTCAACTCTGGATTTGGAATCCTGATGGTCGTCTGGAACAAGGATCTCTGGACTTTGTTTTCCACGTGATTCCTCACATGTACTCTAAATAAAGCTCTTCCCATGGATCTTCACTAGTCGAGTTTTTTCTGTCTGGCTTTATTCTTTGACATGTGGTAATTCTGACCAAATCTTTCCTTTTCAAATGAAAGAGAAATGCTGTGTTGACCTAACAGAATTTTAAAGCATACTCAGAAATATCCTGCTACTCAGAATATCACTATGTAATTCTAGCTTTATATGTGTAAGATTGTGATATAATTTTCTGTTCAACCTAATTAGACAAGGAAGGAATACAAAACAATTAACAGTGATACAATATTTTCTCACCCTTTAGTTTGACTACAGCTTAAAGGATCGATAAAATAAAATGTTTGTAAATGTGCAGTTATTAATATACAACATACATGAATTTTAAGAATGAGAATTTAATGAAACTTTCAAAAATAAAATTTGACATTATTTATTAAAATGTACATTTTTTATTCTATCCACTTTAACTTAGTTTCCATTTTTCTGTATCTTTCCTTTTAGAAACAATGAACTTATGCCCTATAATTCATTTCCAAATTGTTGACTTCATCTTATATAGCATATTAAAAACGAGAAACAATTTAGGTGCCTATTTATGGGAGAATGATTAAATTAATTCTGACAAATACAATAAATGTGTGACCAATACCATTCATAAAATTATATTCTGAGATTAATTAAATGTTGTAGCAAAAGAAGCATTTGAATAATTTCACTGAAAATGATATATTTTCAAGTTATTCATACAAAACAGGGAAATGAAGATGTTATACATTGTCTTTTTTCCCCTTTAGCCACACTCAAGCTTTCCACTATTGAAAATGTTAGCTGTCTCTCTCAAAGCAAAGTAAAGAATCAGACTAGTATTGACTAGAGGTGGGAGATGCTGCTGAACATGGCACTGGAACTCCCATTGGCCATAGCAGTGAAGTCAGTCCTGCCTGCAACATTGGCTCAGGCTCTCTCTTCCTCATGCTTCAAATTCTCCTTATAGTCTTATGGGAAGTAATGAGGGTAGGTCTCACTAATTTCTGACAACATGGAAACTCTGGTTTCATCTTGTGGGTTTCAGCCTGGGCTCTGGGACCCTAAAGGAATTCATAGTGTGGGGATCACTATTGGGCACTTGGTAGTACTCCAGATACTTTTCCTTCACCAAATCTCTGGGGATGAATTTCAATGGACCCCCAGAGTTGACGTATTTCCTTCCATAATATGTAATATGTCTATCATATTCAACACTTCCTAGACTTCTTCCTCAGTGGAACAGTTGGCCCTCATGATGATCACATACAAGATAAAATCAGGAGGCTGATCTTGGGCATGTCCTTCTCACCTATCAACATCCCATCATAGGCGAGGTCTAGCTGGTTGACAAGGGCATAGTGCTGGTTGTAACAGTGCACTTATTTCACATCAACACCTTGTACTTAGAGGCTCTTCTGAGGATTCCAGAGATATGGTCTTATATTTTTGAGTCCATTCTTCAGCTTAGAGGCTCTTCTGAGGATTCCAGAGACATGATCTTATATTTTTTAGTCCATTCTTCAGCTTTCTGGTAGGCTCATTCATTTGATATATGAGTGGCAGGACATTGACTAATAATTATACCTTTTACAAAGGATCTTTAGGAAAGTTTTCAGTGTCTAGTGGGATCTGCAAGGTGCTTGAATTTTCTACCTTTCCATGGCTTCTGGAGACCTCATTGTATTTCCTCAATGAGGCAGCAATATGACAATGGAAGAGGAGTAGTCACTCTGATGACCCTGGGGTAAACTAGGTGTCCCAGAAGTAGAAAACTCTTCCATAATGTAAAGTATCAGAGAAAAGGATCCAGAAGAAGCCTAATTGGAAGTCTCTGAAATT